>JAQOTM010002035.1:0-18655 GCA_029168755.2 Tillandsia fasciculata | reverse complement strand
CAACCCTTCTCTGGCGTTTCAAAAATTACTTCTCTAGTAGCTGAATTCAGTCTGGAGTAATAATAGCATGAGGATAGGGTGGGTGAGGTTGCAAATTTGAATCCATAGGAAAACTCTGGATTCAAGCATGTGTGAGAAAAGAGAGGAAGAGAGAGAGAGAGGAGAGAGAGAGAGAGAGAGAGAGAGAGAGAGAGAGACTTTAGTAAGCTTCAATTCAATGGGTTTGATAATTGGTATTCGAGATTTTGAGTTCAAAGTTTAGTTGCTTCATATTTACAGCTGAGGAAGAGAGAGAGAGAGAGAGAGATGAGAGAGAGAGAGAGAGAGACTTTAGTAAGATATTTTAGTAAGATTCAATTCAAAAAGTTTGATGATTGGTAATCAAAATTTTGAGTTTGAAATTTAGTTACTTCACATTTACAACTGAGGAACTGAGAGAGAGAGAGAGAGAGAGAGAGAGAGAGAGAGAGAGAGACTTTACTAAGATATTTTGATAAGCTTCAATTCAAAGTGCTTGAATGCTTGAGGCTTGGTGTTCCAAAATTTGAAATTTAATTGCTTCAATTTACATCTGTATTTATTTATTTTTTTATTTTGAATATTTTTTTTTTTTGTTTTAAATAAACGTAGCAGGTAAAATGCCACTTTTCTCTCTCAAAAAAAAGGTCCTACAAAAAATTATAAGGAATCAACAGAAAAAAAAAAAAAAAAAAAAAAAAAAAAAAAAAAAAAAAAAAAAAAAAAAAAAAAAATTTCTTTAGGGGTTCTCTACAAAGCTTTATTTAATAGCACTTTCCTAAGAGTCAATATTACCTAGCATCTTTTCTAATGATTCACTGTTTATTTCCCTGCTGCTTTACCTGGAGGACTCAGTTTCTAATACTTAGATTCCTGTGTGGAGCAGTGGTTGTGAATCTTAGTACTTCCTAAATATTATATCTTTGATTCATCTTTTATTGACTATTTAAAATAAAAGCCTAAATTACACCGTTGGTCAGCGAACTTTTATTGAAATCCAAATTTTAATTTGTTTTAATCAAGTCACTAAATTTTAATTTCTATTTTAATCAGATCATTTTGTTGAACTTTTGATAATTTTTTCAATAAAACGATAATTTTTTCAATAAAACGATGATTTTTTTTCAAATGGAAAAAAATATATATAGGCATATATTACCACACCATTATTTGTAGTACTACTGTCACCGCGACATCAACATTGAATCAACTAAACTAGTGAACGAGCCTGAGCCTGCATTTCGCAGTGAGTAAAAAATATAAAAATAATTAATAATAATAAAATATTAAATATTTTTTTATATATTGTATTTGTTATATCTGTTAACAAAATTTTATTATTAGCGGTGGAAATAAGTTCGATAATATCTTCACCGGCGAAGATAATAGTAAAGATGACTACAATTCCTTCGACTACGGCGGAGGGAAAATGAGAGGAAAGCAAGGAAAAAAAAGAGGAAAGAAAACGTATTATGATAAATTAATTTAAAATAAAAATCATGAATTTAAGCTTTTCGCATAGCAAAAGCTCGTGCGGCGTCCGCCTTCCTGCTCGAAGAGGGCGAGTTTTACTCTCCGTTTGCTAGCTCGAACCTTCACGCCCTACAACTAAATACAAAAATAGAAAAAAAAAAAAAAAAGAGTACAGATTCTGTAGAAAAACTAAGTATACTTTTACTGAGAAAATAACAACTACAAAATACAACTCGCTCTTATTATTTTGACCTTAACCAGCCCTACTATTTATAGGCTCATGTACATAACTCGCCACTAAGCCTACTGTCACGCCCCGGAACCCGGGCTCGCCAACAGATCCGCCGTGCACACGGGATTTCCCGCGAACACGAAGCGCTGGTAACCTGCTCCGATATAATATGAACAGTACAAGAGCATAATATCGAGCTGAATAGAAGAACCACATAGTATTTCAGACTGGAAATACAAATACAACTGTAATAAGTACAATAATCTCCCAGCTCACCAAAATAGTACATCCAGCTGGCGGAAGCCAGACCCAAAATAAAAGGAGAATATCACAGTCTGAGTGGAGAGTACAGCATCTATCTACAGCTCTCAGCCTCACAGGAGATCTATCTATTCGGCGATCCCCTTACCTTTATCAGCTGCCGATGGCCTAGCGGCTCCCGCAGACGACTCTGCAAAAGAAAGGGAGGAGAAAGGGACAGAAAAATAACAATGGGGGTGAGAACTACCAGATAAACCAGTAGCCTCCCCTAGTGGGTAAAACCTCAACTCTGACGCACCCACTAGGACTACTAGAGGCAACAGGAAAGAACAGTTGTAAGCTATAAAGACTGCTGAAAAAAGGAAACTACCACCACCATAACTAAATGTATGAATCAGTGTATAAATGCCTGTCTGAATGAACTCAATCTGGTGGCACTAGCAAAACTGGTACTTCCTGCCGTGCCTTGCCAAATCGGGTATAACGCCGATGGGGGATAGTATTTGCCAAATCGGGTATGCCGATAGGGGATAAGGTTGGCCAAATCGGGGGTGCCGATAGGGGATAATGTTGTAACACACTCCGGAGTGGCACTCGAGGGGAGCGACCCACACGAGTAAAATATCTCTGTCATCAGTATCACAAGTATCTCTGTAGCATATGTCCCACAAGTATCACAATATAGCAGAACTGGATCATGACTATGATCAAAGTGGAATAACTCCATCCACTATAGAAACCCAATCCCCCCAACTGATAAACCAAACTCAACCCCAATCTGATGCAAGGATAAACATCTGGTCAACCGCCTACTGTCCGCGGTCACCGCAATACCCCACAAGTCCACAATCTAGCACAACCTTGGCTACACTATCCCAAACCCCTGCTCTCACTTGAGCAACAACATATGAATGCAAAGGACAACAATGAAACATGTTCAAATCCCAATATGATAGTGTAGCAATAAATAGTGGCCTTACCTGATGTCCGGGCATGCATGCAACTGTCTTTACTTTTAAAAGTTGTAAAATAGTGTCAAAGGTTTAAAACAATTGATTTACTGAATAAAAGTCATTTGCATGCGAGATCATAGCCTTTGTCTCGATCACAGTGTCCCAATATAAGTCGTCATATCATTTGTGGGGTTATATTAATTTTTAGGGGAGTTTGTCCCAGCGGTCCTTGTCATTTGTCATATTAATTTATCCCAATGGTTCTCATTAATTGTCCTGTTAGTTGTTCTGTTAGTAGTCCTGTTAGTAGTCCTGTTAGTAGTCCCAATGGTTCTCATCATGTTACTTTGTCCCAATTGTTCTCGTTAATTGTCATATTTTAGGGGGATTTCTAGTAATCCCAGTGAGCTTGTCAAAAATGAGGTAAGCAACAACCGCCCACCTTGAACAGCTCAAACAACACCCCAGGTAGTCTCCTGGTTGTCCGCAGTCTTCAATTCCTACAAACCAATGCTCCCGGTATAAATACAACCCCAAAAAGCACAATATTTGCTGTTTTTCAGACAGCACGAAAAAAGAGGAATTTTTCACCTCTAAAATGAGCTCCTAAATTCCCAGAAAAATCACGATTGCGTTCCTCGCGAAGAGTAGATCAAAATCGACTCTTAAAACGCCTCGATCTGACGCTCCTACGTCAAGATAAAAATCGGAGAAGTCGGTGCTGTCCAAAAATCATCACAGTAAAAAGGGGGGTCAAAGAGGACC
Source organism: Tillandsia fasciculata (assembly GCA_029168755.2). Taxonomy (NCBI): domain Eukaryota; kingdom Viridiplantae; phylum Streptophyta; class Magnoliopsida; order Poales; family Bromeliaceae; genus Tillandsia; species Tillandsia fasciculata. Next base: position 14,953 of record JAQOTM010002035.1, on the reverse strand, counting down.
TGAAAACTATGCCAAAAGTACGAAACGAAGCAAAATAATCAACACGGAAATCGAAGCCCTACCTCTTACGGTCGCGCTGCCGCAAAAATCGTCCAAAAATTCCACCCGGTTAGCCCGCAGTGAATTTTCGACGGAACTGCGACGGGAAATGGGCCTAAAAAGAAAATCGTCGCAGTGCGCCGCGTCGCAGATATCTCACAATCTGTAACTCCAGAAATTCTGAGATTCTAGAGAGAGAAAGATGAGAGAGAGAGGAAAAACTTTCATATTTGGCACTTTCTCAGATTCTCTCTTCTTCGGCACGGAATCCAAGGTGCAAATGAGAGGGGGTGGGGTTCCCTCTTTATAATGGGCCAAAAGGGAATATTCCCACACGGGATCAGATCCGAACACGAAACACCGAAACGGACCAACCAGGAAGCGCCACGTGTCGCCCGAACAGGAAACAGCCTGTGCAGGGCCAACCAGAATTCGCCACGTGGCCACGTGGGGCGTGTGTTTGCCCCGTGCTCCGGGTCTTCCGGATCCTGTCAGCCAATAGGATCATGCCACGTGTCACCTTCTAGAAAATGGCCAGCCACTCAGGGGCTGCCACGTGGCATGGAGAGGGGTCTTCGGTGCTCCCGGTGCACGCCGTGTCTGTGGACCGCGCCCCGCGCCTGCTGCCCGCGCCTGCCCGCGCTACCCGCGCTGCCCGCGCCGCGCGCCTCCGCGCTCCGCCGCTGCCCCGCCGCTGCGCCGCTGCCCGCCGCCGTGCGCCGCCGCCCGCCGCCGCTCGCCGGCGGCCGCCGCCGGCCGGAACAGTAATTCCGGCGGCGGTTACTGTTCCGGTGAACAGTACCGGTGCCGGAAAAATAAAGCGAATATACCAATTTAATCGTTTTCGCGCGCTGAGTCCAAATCCGACGTCCGTTTCGCCAAATTCTCATCCGAAATTTTGCAAAAAGCTCCCGGAAAATCCCATTTGCTCCGATTTCCGCGCAGAGTCTATTTTAAATATCCAATTTTAATTCTACAAGCTCCGATGCACTGTACAAGCTCCCCGCAGTCACTGTTTAATGTTGTACAGTTCCCGCGGGAGTCCGGATCATCACATCCTCCCCCACTAAAAAGAGTTTCGTCCTCGAAACAGTAATCCTCAGTCCGATGTCTCGAATAAGTAGGGGTGAGCATTTCTCATCTCCGACTCGAGCTCCCATGTAGCCTCGCGCTCGTCATGATTGCTCCAGAGGATCTTTACATAGGAAATAGTCCGATTGCGCAATTCTTTCACCTCTCGATCCAGAATTCGCAGTGGGCGCTCCTCATACCTCAAATCCTCGCTGATCTCGAGCGGTGTGAAGTCGATGACGTGCGATGGGTCGAAGACATACTTTCTCAAAGAAGAAACATGAAATACATCATGGACACCAGCAAGCCTCGGAGGAAGTGCAAGCCGGTAAGCAACTGGCCCGATACGTCCAATACCTCAAAGGGTCCAATATATCGGGGGCTAAGTTTTCCACGAATGCCAAACCTCCTGATTCCTTTGGACGGCGAGACTTTCAGGAATACATGATCTCCAACCTGAAATTCTAAGTCTCGTCGCCGAACATCGGCATAACTCCTTTGTCGGCTCTGGGCGGTCTGAAGATGCTTCGAATCACTCGGACCTTCTCTTCTGCCTCTATCAAGACATCTGGTCCCAAGGTCCGCCTCTCGCCCACGTCACTCCAATAAAGCGGTGATCGACACTTGCGTCCATACAATGCTTCAAACGGAGCCATCTGAATGCTCGCTTGAAAGCTATTGTTGTACGCGAACTCAGCTAAGGATAAGTGTCGAATCCACCCTCCGCCGAAATCCAGGATGCAAGCCCTAAGCATGTCCTCCAGAATTTGTATCGTCCGCTCAGACTGCCCATCAGTCTGCGGATGAAAAGCTGTACTGAACCTGAGTTCAGTCCCCAAGGCTGTTTGCAAACTTTTCCAGAAATGCGAAACAAACCTCGGGTCTCTGTCTGATACAATGGAGGCGGGTACTCCATGTAACCTCACTATCTCATCCAGATATAACTGGGCTAGCCGGTCAAGTGGCCACGTAGTCTGCATGGGCAGAAAGTGCGCCGACTTGGTAAGTCGATCCACGACTACCCAGATAGCGTCTGCTCCTCCTTGTGCCCTAGGAAGTCCGACCACGAAATCCATCGTAATGTGGTCCCATTTCCACTGGGGAATTGGGAGACTCTGTAACTTGCCAGCTGGCACTCGATGCTCAGCTTTCACCTGCTGACAAGTTAAACACTGGGCCACAAATCTCCCAACATCCCTTTTCATGCCTTTCCACCAGAAATGTGCCTTGAGGTCCTTATACATCTTAGTCCCACCAGGATGTAGGGTATAAGGTGTATAATGGGCCTCTCGCAGAATCTGCTCTCGGATCTCCGCATCCGCTGGCACACATGCTCGGTTCCTGTACCTTAGTACTCCCGAGGCATCTACCGCAAAGTCCCCAGACTGATCACTCGGAATTTGATCTCTAATCCTGGTCAAGTGGGGGTCCTCACTCTGTTTCTCCTTGATCCTGTCCAGCAGAGTGGGTTGCACGACTAAAGATGTCAGTCTAGCAGAGACCCCAGGGGACACAACCTCTATCTCGAGCCGTCTCATCTCTTCTAATAGCGGTGCCTGGTCTGTGATTAACATAGACAAACTTTGCACCGCTCTCCTACTCAAGGCGTCAGCGACCACATTAGCTTTGCCTGGGTGGTAGAGAATATCTACATCATAATCTTTTAATAGCTCTAACCACCTACGCTGCCTTAAATTCAGCTCCTTTTGCGTGAACAGGTACTTTAGGCTCTTGTGGTCGGTGTAGATTTCACAGTGCTCTCCATAAAGGTAATGACGCCAAAGCTTCAGTGCAAACACTACAGCAGCAAGCTCCAAGTCATGGGTAGGGTAATTCTTCTCGTAATCTTTGAGTTGCCTTGATGCATAAGCAATTACCCTCCCTTCTTGCATCAACACACAACCAAGTCCACTGTGTGATGCGTCGCTGTAGATCACATATCCTTTCCCCATAACAGGGAGGGAAAGGATAGGGGCAGTCATTAATCTATTCTTTAGCTCCTCAAAGCTCCTCTGACAGTCCTCACTCCAGATAAACTTCACTCCTTTACGCGTCAAGCGAGTGAGGGGTGTGGAAAGCTTCGCAAAGCCTTCCACAAACCGACGATAATACCCAGCTAAACCCATAAAACTACGCACCTCTGAAACGGTCGTCGGTCGGGGCCAATCCCGGACTGCCTCAATTTTCGCCGGGTCTACCGCCACACCTGCGGCGGAAATCACATGGCCCAAGAAGACTACCTCCCGAAGCCAAAACTCGCACTTTGCCAGTTTGGCAAACAACTTCTTCTCTCGCAGAAGTTGCAGCACAATCCTCAAGTGCTCCTCATGCTCTGCATCACTTCGGGAGTAGACCAAGATATCATCAATGAACACCACCACAAACCGGTCTAAGTATGGTCGGAAAATCCGGTTCATTAAATCCATGAATGCGGCAGGGGCATTAGTTAGCCCAAAAGGCATAACTGTAAATTCATAATGCCCGTACCGTGACCTAAATGCCGTCTTAGGAATATCTTCGGCCTTCACCTTTAACTGGTGGTAACCGGATTGCAGATCTATCTTAGAAAAGACACAAGACCCTTGCAGCTGATCAAAAAGATCATCGATGCGCGGCAAAGGGTACTTGTTCTTAATGGTCACTTTGTTTAATTCCCTATAGTCCACACATAGTCGAAGTGACCCATCTTTCTTCTTCACGAATAGCACCGGTGCTCCCCAAGGCGACACACTCGGCCTGATAAAGCCCTTATCCATTAAATCCTGGAGTTGCGCCTTAAGCTCTCGCAACTCAGCCGGTGCCATTCGGTAAGGAGCCTTTGAGATTGGCGCAGTTCCTGGAACTACGTCAATCACGAACTCAATCTCCCTATCTGGCGGCATGCTAGTCAACTCAGGTGGGAAAACATCCGGGAACTCGCGGACAATAGGGATATCCCCGAGTTCCGGCGCCGCCGTAGGCCCCTCAACAACACTAGCCAAAAAGGCTACACATCCACGATGGATCATCTGCCTCGCTCGGGAAGTCGAAATCATAGAGGCAAAGAAAGCACTCTGACATCCCCGGAATACTAACATCTCCTGGCCTGGCTCTCTAAAAGTGACCGTCCTCGCGGCACAATCAATAGTTGCGAAATACCGAGCCAGCCAGTCCATCCCGAGGACCACATCGAAGTCCTTCAGCTGTCTCAAGACCAACAGGTCCGCTGGCATAATCCAGGACTCGATTTGCATCGGGCAGGACCAACAACACTCCTCCACGTGCAAGGTGTGATCGGGAATCTGAACCTCTCGTGCACGTGGTAAAGGTCCTACCTCTATCCCATGTAATGATGCAAATGATTTATTAATAAAAGAATGTGATGCTCCAGTATCAAATAATGTACGAGTCCTAATGCCAGAAAGTAAGGTGATACCTGCCACCACATGATCTGCGGCCGAGAGTCCTCTACCTGCGCAGCATACACTCGCCCACTCTGAGCTGGAGGGCGATACTCCGTGGGATAGGAAGAAGATGGCCTGCCTGCTGGAGCATATGGTCGCTGAGCTGTCGACCACTGCTGAGACGAAGAAGGAGCAGATGCTGAAGAAGGAGTCGTCGATGGTGCATATGGGCAGGCAGCTCGGAGGTGGCCAGACTGTCCACATCGATAACAGCGGCCAAACCTCAGATCACATGTATCAGAGTTATGCTGTCCCTGACAGAAAATGCACCTAACCGTAGCCTGGGGCTGCCTTGCCTGCTGCCTCTGTCGCGGAGGCCCTTGCTGCCGCGACTGCGATCTCTGTTGATGCGAATGCTGTTGCTGCTGATGTTGCGGTGGCCTCTGGGATCCACCAGGCCCTCGCCGCTCAGAACGTCCGCGGCCGGAAAACTGAGGCCGTGGCGGTCGCGGCGGCCTCCACGAACTGGCTTGCCCCCCGTCGTCCTGCGCTGGTCGCTTCCTGTCAGCGCCTTGAGCGACCAGGCCCCCACGTCTGGCGACGACGTGGTCTCCCCTCTCAACCCACTGGGCATGCTCTGCTGCCTCCTCCAAGGTCTGTAGTCTCTGAGCATGCACCAGAGTATAGATTTCTGGGCGCAAGCCCGACTCAAAGAGTTCTACCTGGTGGGGTCCGTCCCTGGCGACATAAGGTACGCAGTTGAGTAACCGCTTGAACTCCTGAAAATAGTCCAATGCTGTCCGGTTGTCTTGCTGGAGATTCTTCAAATCATCTTCCAGCTTTTTCTTCATGCTCGTGGAGAAGTACGTATCTAAAATCATCTTCTTGAACTCAGACCAGGGTAGCTGTCGAGTGATCTGAAATTCCGGGGGCTCCACCCGACGCCACCATGCATCAGCATCCCCGTCTAAGCAGTGTACAGCCATATGTACCCTGTACTTCGGGTCAATGAAGAAGTCCCGAAATAACTTCTCCATTGAGGAAAGCCAAGTCCCGATCTCCCAAGGCTGAGTATTTTGCCCTGAAAACCTGGGCGGTCCCCGCTTACAGAATTGAGTAAGTTTGTCAGAAAACTCCTGCTCCTCTGCAGGAGTCAATGGCCGGGTTGCTCCCTGAGCAACAGGGGATGCCAGGGTCACTGGTACAACTGGGGGATTCACGGCAGGAGAAGAAGGTACGGGAGAATTCTCCGAGGGTGCTACAACAGGCTGCGCCCTCTGTTCTAACATCTGCGTCAGCCGGCTCATGGCCTCCTCCTGGCGCCGAACAGCTTCAGACATCTGGGCCATCTGAGCCTGCAGCTCTTGCACCTCACTCTGCTGGCCCTGCTCGGACTCCTCCTGATCGGGTTCAGGGGAATCAGGTTGAGAACGCGTCAACATTCTACGTCGCGGAGGCATCCTACCACAAGAAACCATACTCAGTATCATCACCCCACACGACCTAATCTTAGCGAAAGTCAAAGACATTCTCCTATTTCTGTGACTTTATGTTGTCTGCAGCCAACATAACTGTCCACCAGAAGTAGGCTAAGTCGATCCTTCTTACTTTACTGGAAGAGTTAAATAAGTAACCCAACGACTTCCGCAAAATTATCACGTCTCTCATACCCTATTATCCTAGGGTCTGCCAAAAGCCTAGGGTTTCCTAAGTCCCAACTGAACTATCCCTAAGCTCTGATACCAACTTTAATCTGTCACGCCCCGGAACCCGGGCTCGCCAACAGATCCGCCGTGCACACGGGATTTCCCGCGTACACGAAGCGCTGGTAACCTGCTCCGATATAATATGAACAGTAAAAGAGCATAATATCGAGCTGAATAGAAGAACCACATAGTATTTCAGACTGGAAATACAAATACAACTGTAATAAGTACAATAATCTCCCAGCTCACCAAAATAGTACATCCAGCTGGCGGAAGCCAGACCCAAAATAAAAGGAGAATATCACAGTCTGAGTGGAGGGTACAGCATCTATCTACAGCTCTCAGCCTCACAGGAGATCTATCTATTCAGCGATCCCCTTACCTTTATCAGCTGCCGATGGCCTAGCGGCTCCCGCAGACGACTCTGCAAAAGAAAGGGAGAAGAAAGGGACAGAAAAATAACAATGGGGGTGAGAACTACCAGATAAACCAGTAGCCTCCCCTAGTGGGTAAAACCTCAACTCTGACGCACCCACTAGGACTACTAGAGGCAACAGGAAAGAACAGTGGTAAGCTATAAAGACTGCTGATAAAAAGGAAACTACCACCACCATAACTAAATGTATGAATCAGTGTATAAATGCCTGTCTGAATGAACTCAATCTGGTGGCACTAGCAAAACTGGTACTTCCTGCTGTGCCTTGCCAAATCGGGTATAACACCGATGGGGGATAGTATTTGCCAAATCGGGTATGCCGATAGGGGATAAGGTTGGCCAAATCGGGGGTGCCGATAGGGGATAATGTTGTAACACACTCCGGAGTGGCACTCGAGGGGAGCGACCCACACGAGTAAAATATCTCTGTCATCAGTATCACAAGTATCTCTGTAGCATATGTCCCACAAGTATCACAATATAGCAGGACTGGATCATGACTATGATCAAAGTGGAAAACTCCATCCACTATAGAAACCCAATCCCCCAACTGATAAACCAAACTCAACCCCAATCTGATGCAAGGATAAACATCTGGTCAACCGCCTACTGTCCGCGGTCACCGCAATACCCCACAAGTCCACAATCTAGCACAACCTTGGCTACACTATCCCAAACCCCTGCTCACACTTGAGCAACAACATATGAATGCAAAGGACAACAATGAAACATGTTCAAATCCCAATATGATAGTGTAGCAATAAATAGTGGCCTTACCTGATGTCCGGGCATGCATGCAACTGTCTTTATTTTTAAAAGTTGTAAAATAGTGTCAAAGGTTTAAAACAATTGATTTACTGAATAAAAGTCATTTGCATGCGAGATCATAGCCTTTGTCTCAATCACAGTGTCCCAATATAAGTCATCATATCATTTGTGGGGTTATATTAATTTTTAGGGGAGTTTGTCCCAGCGGTCCTTGTCATTTGTCATATTAATTTGTCCCAATGGTTCTCATTAATTGTCCTGTTAGTTGTCCTGTTAGTAGTCCTGTTAGTAGTCCTGTTAGTAGTCCCAATGGTTCTCATCATGTTACTTTGTCCCAATTGTTCTCATTAATTGTCATATTTTAGGGGATTTCTAGTAATCCCAGTGAGCTTGTCAAAAATGAGGTAAGCAACAACCGCCCACCTTGAACAGCTCAAACAACACCCCAGGTAGTCTCCTGGTTGTCCGCAGTCCTCAATTCCTGCAAATCAATGCTCCCGGTATAAATACAAACCCCAAAAAGCACAATATTTGCTGTTTTTCAGACAGCACGGAAAAGAGGAATTTTTCACCTCTAAAATGAGCTCCTAAAATCCCAGAAAAATCACGGTTGCGTTCCTCGCGAAGAGTAGATCAAAATCGACTCTTAAAACGCCTCGATCTGACGCTCCTACGTCAAGATAAAAATCGGAGAAGTCGGTGCTGTCCAAAAATCATCACAGTAAAAAGGGGGGTCAAAGAGGACCTGAAAACTGTGCCAAAAGTACGAAACGGAGCAAAATGATCAACACGGAAATCGAAGCCCTACCTCTTACGGTCGCGCTGCCGCAAAAATCGTCCAAAAATTCCACCCGGTTAGCCCGCAGTGAATTTTCGACGGAACTGCGACGGGAAATGGGCCTAAAAAGAAAATCGTCGCAGTGCGCCGCGTCGCAGATATCTCACTATCTGTAACTCCTAAATTCTGAGATTCTAGAGAGAGAAAGATGAGAGAGAGAGGAAAAACTTTCATATTGGCACTTTCTCTGATTCTCTCTCTTCGGCTCGGAATCCAAGGTGCAAATGAGAGGGGTGGGGTTCCCTCTTTATAATGGGCCAAAAGGGAATATTCCCACACGGGATCAGATCCGAACACGAAACACCGAAACGGACCAACCAGGAAGCGCCACGTGTCGCCCAAACAGGAAACAGCCTGTGCAGGGCCAACCAGAATTCGCCACGTGGCCACGTGGGGCGTGTGTTTGCCCCGTGCTCCGGGTCTTCCGGATCCTGTCGGCCAATAGGATCATGCCACGTGTCACCTTCTAGAAGCCGGCCAGCCAATCAGGGGCTGCCACGTGGCATGGAGAGGGGTCTTCGGTGCTCCCGGTGCACGCCGTGTCTGTGGACCGCGCCCCGCGCCTGCTGCCCGCGCCTGCCCGCGCTGCCCGCGCTGCCCGCGCCGCGCGCCTCCGCGCTCCGCCGCTGCCCCGCCGCTGCGCCGCTGCCCGCCGCCGTGCGCCGCCGCCCGCCGCCGCTCGCCGGCGGCCGCCGCCGGCCGGAACAGTAATTCCGGCCGGCGGTTACTGTTCCGGTGAACAGTACCCGGTGCCGAAAAATAAAGCGAATATACCATTTTGACCGTTTTCGCGCGCTGAGTCCAAATCCGACGTCCGTTTCGCCAAATTCTCATCCGAAATTTTGCAAAAAGCTCCCGGAAAATCCCATTTGCTCCGATTTCCGCGCAGAGTCTATTTTAAATATTCAATTTTAATTCTACAAGCTCCGATGCACTGTACAAGCTCCCCGCAGTCACTGTTTAATGTTGTACAGTTCCCGCGGGAGTCCGGATCATCACACCTACACTTAAGATATTCACTAGTGTCTAAATTAAATACTTACTAAGCCCACTACAATCTCGTAAATTATTCTTGACTCTGAATATTTCTTATCATTGATGGCATTGATGAAATAGTTTACGACTCTTGATATTTTTTGTCACAAATGATATTGATGAACGAAAAATTTAAAATTTAACAGTAAAAAAAAAAAACAATCATACCAGTAAAGATGAAAAAAATCTTGCCATTAAAATTATTCAACATTTATATATGTAAATAGATTTACTAATGAAACTTAATTAATTATTACTATACCATTAATCATAACACTACCAGAGCACCGCCACATTAGCGAGAGCACCGAGTCAACTAAATTAGATTTGGAGACTTAATTAATTTTTATCACACCATTTTGAGTCAACTAAATTAGACCATAATTAATTTTTATCACACCATTTTGAGTCAACAAAATTAGAATGTGAGACTTAAATCCGCTTTAGTAACAATATCACTAATAAGTCAATTAAATTGAATTGTAAAATTTAATTAATTGCTACTACGTCATTAATCATAGCACAGCTATTACTGTTACATCAGTATTTAGAATTAAAGTAAGAGGACCAAATTGTGGTATTCTCATAGTTTGAGGACTAAAGCATAATTTAGCTGGTAATAAGAACTTTTTAAAAATAACTTTTAATATTTTTTAATAAACAAAATAAATTTTTTAAAAATTTATTTGACAAAATAATTCTCTTGTCAACTCAGAATAAATATTCAAAACGCGACAAACGAGAAAAATCGGAAAAGTGAATAATTCCATGGATTTGAATTGATATTTCAAGTAACTATTTGACTTTGAATTTCAAATCTGAATTAAAATTTTAAATTTAACTTTTAATTTGATTTGTAATTTGAATTCAAAATATTAATTACACTTTAAATTTTGAATTCAAAATTTAAATTTAAAAATATAATTTTAAATTTAAAATATGAATGTGAATTTGCATTGTTTCAAACCAAAATATGAATTTGAAACTAAAATTTGAGTTCGAAATTTGAATCTGAATTTAATTTTTAAATTTTAATTTAAAATATAAATATAAATTTGATAGTGTAGAATTTTAAAATAGTAAATCGTTGACTTCTTTAGAAAGATGGTGAACGAGCATCCGTAAGAAAACAGGGATTATTTTGTTTAATAAATTTCCGAGAGAATTAATTTGTAAATTATAAAATTTTATAGGATTATTTAGCAAAAAAAAAAAAAAAAAAGTCCTCTAATAACTCTTCGTCTTCGTCTTCGTCTTCGTCGTCGTCCTTTTTCCTTTCTCCGATCTCCCATGGCCACCTCCATCTCCGTCGCCCTCAACTCTCCGGCGATCTCTTCCCGCCTCGCCGCCGTTCGCTGGAGGGCGGCGCCGCCCCTCGCGAGCCGCTCCGCCGCGCCCGCCTCCGCTCTCCGATCGCCGCCTCTTCGCGCCGGGTTCCGATCCTCTGACCCCGGATCCTTCGCCTTCTCCGGTAACCATTCCCCCTCCCCCCCCCTTCTCTCTCTTTCTCTCGCTCGCTCGCTCGTCTCCCTCTTTGCTCTTGATGTTGGATTCGATGTTGAGTTTGGGGCTTTATCAGTTGTGATTGGGCTATGGGACTCTATGGTTTTGGGGCTTGGGAGCTCAAATTTTGAGATCTCTGCGCTGAGATCGTTTTGGGGGCCTTTTCCAGTTTATTTGCTTTAAGCCATATAATGGTTCTTCTGGTACAAAATTCAAGTCCATTATTTATTTTAATGGCATTTTAGTCACATGAATTATGTTGAATATATATGGCGCATTCAAATTTTGATGTACAAGACTCATAAAAGTTCTCAAATCAAATGAATTAAAAAGTTTAATAGCAAAATTAAAATGTTCAAATGTTAGGTAGTTGGATTTTTGACCTTGATGTTTTAAGCTGTAGGAGTTATTGATGCAGGCCTAAGAACTCAGGTTTCAGCTATTGAGAAGGCAATTACTGAAGATGCTCAAAAGGTGGAAGCTCCAGTTGTTATTGTTACTGGAGCCTCCAGAGGAATTGGAAGAGCTATAGCATTGGCTCTTGGTAGGGCTGGGTGCAAGGTTTGTATACTTTGAGCACATCTTAGTTTTTTCTACTACAATAATGTTAATATTTTCTCTGTACAAAGCATCAGTTACAGAGTGGGCTTGCGGGTAATAGTTACTACAATAATGTTAATACTTTATCTCTTGATAACTGTGCTATATGGGATATATATATATATATATATATATATATATATATTGTGATTAAAAGCTAGAAATTTGACTATAGATGTTGTGGAATCATAATTGTTGGAATTAGAGAGCAACGGAAACTTACAGACTGGATAGCTAACGTATCCAGAAACCGAAATCGGATCGGGCTGCTTGTTTTATCAGTCTTTAGTTGAATTGGTTTATTCTTGACAGCTGAGATTTTGATTTTATCAGTCTTTACTGTAAAATATAATGCTCTTCCTTTAGTTGAATTGGTTTATTCTTGACAGCTGAGATTTTGATTTTATGCATTTGTTTGATGTTATTTATGATATTCTGTACAAGTGCCAACTTCTTTTAGTTACTCCACTTATTTGTTTCTACTGTTTCTCTGGAAAGAGATATTTTAGTTGCTCTATTGGTTTATGAGATTAACAATTCTTTTGCTTGTAACAGTTGTTTTATCCATAATGTACATGATTGCCATAATTCTGTACGCCTCTGCAAGAAGCTTAGCAGTTGATAGTCTTCTCGTTCTATTCCAGGTCCTTGTGAATTACGCGAGATCTGCAAAAGAAGCTGAAGAAGTTTCGAAAGAAGTGAGTTATCATTACCTCATTTGTCCTAAGTCATAACCTACTGAAGTATCATCCACCTGTAATATTTTTGCTCATCTTGTTGCATATACTTTTGTATAAGAAGAATGCTCATGTGAGAATTTAAAAAAAAACTCTAGAAAGGAAGATAAGATCAGGAATATGTCACAGTAGTAGAGCCCTGAGAGACCCAGACTTTTGTGTGTTACACAGTTAAAGTAGGGTGTGCTGGGTGTTCTGCTAGGTATTTGATGCATTGAACAGGTTAGTGAAAAGTGTTTGCAGTGGGCTTTTCTTTTGTTCCTTTTCTTTTCTTTTTTCACGTCTTCTACCTTTTCTCATTCTAAGCAATACTTTTTCGCAGCAATTTTCCTTTTATTACTATTTGGGTACGGCACAGCGGTGAATATCCCTCAAATACTACATCCTGCTTCAGATTTCTATCTCCTTTCTCACTACTTCATACCTATGCTGTTGAATATTGCATTTTTTACCAGCATCTTTTGCAATTTTTACTCGACTACTGCAAATTACTTGCAAATAGAGTGCTCTTTGTAATTAACCAAACCATCTCTACCATTTTTTCTTTTTTGGGTTGAAAATTTATGTGTATATTGAGATATCCACAAACATATATGAGTAATTAATGAAGTTTACTCAACCCACTAGAAAATCATGGGCTCTCGTGCCCTACATACTCGAGGCTGCATTAGAGTGATACCATGGTGACATAACCTGGCTTGTGATGTTTTGCATCTTACACATACAGATTTATGTTAGTCTTCATAGGAACTTCCACCCCACCTAAAAAGGCAACTTCAACAGATACGCCACTGTTTGACGTGCGGATATGCCCATTAGATGGCTTGTTCTCATTCTCAGATCCAGAATATAAAACATTTCTCTTTTTTAACTTCTTTTGACATTTATTGTATTGCAGATTAAGTCATCTGGTGGTCAAGCAGTTATATTAGGAGGGGATGTTTCAAAAGAAGCTGATGTGGAATCTATGGTGAAAACGGTGGGGGCAAATTTGTAATTAATTCCTCTCTTAGTGTTGGCTACTACAACATGATTTCCTATGCTTATATTATGGATACATGGTAATTTCAGGCGGTCGATGCCTGGGGAACGGTTGACATATTAGTAAATAATGCAGGTAATTAGAAGTTGACATTTCTGCTCTTTTCCTTGAACTTCATCATCTAATTTTCCTGAGAGGAAATTATAATAATTGCAGGAATTACTCGAGATACGTTATTAATGAGAATGAAGAAATCGCAGTGGCAAGAAGTAATTGATCTCAATCTTACCGGTGTTTTCCTCTGTACGCAGGTATCGACCCTCGTACTATTTTGCATTGCATTTTGAAAATCAAACCGTTGATTATTTTTCATCGTAATTTTATCTGCTCTTTTACAGGCTGCTACGAAAATTATGATGAAAAAGAAAAAGGTATGCTCTGCTACATGAACTAATGGTTTTTTATTTTCTTTGATCCATTAACATATTTCTGGAACACCCTTTGCCGTTACAGTACTCGAGTGTTGTTTGAAATGAAACATGAGCTAAAAGCACTCCATTCTAAGGTCTTAAATATCGTTTCTATTAAGAAAAATAATCTCAGAACACTCGATCTATTTCCTTTTCAAACTTTGTCATGATATTTCCCTTTTCTTCCTCCTTTGTCATGAATATCTCCTTCTTGGTGGCTCATCTAATCTAAGATCAACTTTTTTTGTTAACGGAATAGCAGTACTTCTTAGGTCAAAAACTACTATGCGGCCAAAATTGAGAGAATAGAACCTGCAGCTTGCTTTCATTTCGATTTCATCTTCTTAATTTCAAATGGATGGCTCATAAGTATTTGTTGCGAGTCGGAAGATTCTTCATTTTACACCTCCTCAGTAAAATTAAAATCGCAACTCATCCTCACATCAAATTAAGATGAAAGTTTTTATGTAACAGGATCATAGCCTTTATGCAAGTTCTTTTCTCATATATTATATCATTTGGCTATTCTGATCATTTGATAAAATTGTTTTCAGGGGAGAATTATTAACATAGCATCGGTTGTTGGTCTCGTTGGCAATGCTGGTCAAGCAAATTATAGCGCTGCCAAGGCTGGGGTAATTGGTTTCACGAAAACCGTCGCAAGGGAGTACGCAAGCAGAAATATCAATGTGAGTTTTATCTCTCTGTGTAGGGACTTGTGCATATTTTCTCTGCAAAATCATCTGTTTACTTTCAGAAAATCAAAACTCTCGTTTCTTTCCGAAATGTCCTTAAGTTGGGACGCTGTCGAGTCACGGTGCAAAGTTGGTTTGGTTAGAAAGGATTCGTTTAAAGAGGGGCACTTCTGCAAGAAAATCAAGTATTTGAAAGAAATATGCGAAATTTCAAATTTCACATTTTGCAGGGCGGCATGACTTTAAGTATATCTTCCTTCTATGTCGAATCTTCGTATTTGTCTGACCCTTCGACGTGCCTTGAACATCGGTTTGCGTGTTGCTTAGGTTAATGTTGTTGCTCCCGGATTTATTGCATCTGATATGACTGCTAAGCTCGGAGAGGACCTCGAGAAGAAAATCTTGCAGACAATCCCACTAGGTATGTGCAGCGGCCCGCATATTTTTGGCCAACTAGCAGCAGAGTTCTGAACTGGGGATGTGGATTCATATGATTTATTCATAAAGAAAGTAACAGATAATACATAAATCATTGATGAATCGCTTAGCTAATTTTCTTTTTTCCATTGTATCCCTCTATGCTCTAAATTGAACAAAATCAGATTTATGTTTGTAAATCTACAAAGCAAAATGTCGACCTAACTGGTATACGTTAGCTTCTACTATTCTTTCAGCATTGTTATTCGTTCT
>JAQOTM010000448.1:101277-184381 GCA_029168755.2 Tillandsia fasciculata | reverse complement strand
CAAAGCTCTTCTGCTCCAAGGTACCGCCACCACAGTGGCCGTGTCGGGGTGATACTGGATGCTAAACAAAATCCAATGGTAGCTCTACAGCCACTATGGGAGATATCATTATAACTCGCAAATCTATCTCCCAACGCTGACTAAATTAAAACCGGCGCTGGTAACACGATCTCATCATCCGCTCGTCAAGCTCTGCTGGCACCATCCAGTCCAAAGCTCCCCCTCAACAATAACCGTCGATCTCGGCCAGTCCAAATAGCATCCATTTTGATCGATTTCCACCGCGCCCCTACGGCTAGAATATGTAATCTAGGAAGATGTCTCTCAAAGCTAAACTTTTTACCAAAACGACTTGGCATAAAGTTTCTTCCCCACAGGCCTTGTCACCCATCTACAAATGCTTCACAAGCTCTAAATCACTCAGGGAGGGGGTAAAACCAAAATATCCCTGGAGAATGCCGCTATCCAACCGTTCAAGTCCAACTGAAACACAGAATTCCTCAATCTTAAAGGCAACAGGGCATTAGTCATTCCATTGGCCTCACTGTACTCATAATGCCCCTACCGTGTCCTGAACACCATCTAGACAAAGTTCTCGACTGTCTAATTCCAAGTAGGTACTCGCATCGTACAATAACTGCCGGAGTAAAGCTCCATCAAAAGGTCCTAAATAATACCTGGACCTGCCTGGGCTCCAATCACAAAGAGCTCTCACAGTCGTGTATCAACGACGTGGCACTAGGTCAAACAAACCCTCTATCCCTCAGATCCACGCACCGATGACATCAACTCCCGCAGCTCTAAAGGCGATATCCAACGAGGTGCTACTGAAGTTGGCGCGGTTTCCAGAACCACGTCAATCGCAATCTTAATCTCCCTATCTAGCGGCATAATCATCGGCTCAGGTGGACTCACACCCGGGATTTCATGGGCAATAGGGATATCCTTAAGTCCCGCTGCCGCCGTACGCACCTCTCACACTGTCGCTGTAACCTGTGTGCTCTAACAGTCTCAATAAACAAGCCTTCCATTGTCTGCCTCGCAGAAAATCATAGTCCTTTCCCTCAGTAGTCAAACATCCTGTGGCACTATGCCAACCAATCCCAAGCACTGGGTCAAAACACCGAACTGCCACAAATACCAATAGGTCTGCCGGCATAACTCACGGCCTCTACTGCACTGGCATGATCCACAAGCCTTCCCCACCTGTACAATACCAACAGTAACCTGTACCTCAAGTGCATGTGGTAACGACTCTACCTCTAGTCCATGCAGGAGTACAACATGCTCTAACTCCGACTGCTGTGATGAAATCACACCTGCAACAACTCAATCCGCTACCGTGGCGCCCTCCAACCGGGCGGCACAGATTCATCCGCTCGATGCAAGTGGTCGTCGCTCAGCCTGCTAAAATATACCTTGACCGATAACAAAGGGAGCACGACCTCTGTCCCTGCTCACACTGAGGCGACGAATGTGGTCTTTCGCAGACAGCCCAACCACGCTACCGCTGCGCCACTCTGATAAAGAGGTTGTTGCTGCCATCGGGGTCCACCCGACCTCTGACGTCTGAGAACTCCACTATACCGGGGAAATACCAGGAGTGCCGCTGCCGGCCAATCTGTCCTCCATCATCTGGCATCAAGCGCCCCTATCCAGAACTTGCCTCTGGCAGTAGATCCCCATCCAAAAGGACTGCAGCGCCAGCTCCATAAACACTGCCTCCACCATCGAAGCACCCAAAAATTCAAAACCTGCAAAAGAGGGTCCGAATAAACAGAAAGGTATCCTGGCGCAATCCACTCTCAGCCACGCATATCCTATGCGCCTCGTCCCTCAAATCATAGAGCGCGCAGTTCGGCAACTGCGTAAACCCTTTGACACCAGGAGGCTGTCAAATAGTCTCTCCATCACCACCAACCACTATTCTACCCCAAGAGGCTCCATACTTAATCCTATGAATCGGGGTGGTTCACCTGCCAAAACTGGCTCAACTGATCATTGGTGTCCCATAGCTCATCAGCTGTCAACAATCCACCCTGCCTCGGCGCCTCGGCACCAAACATTAGCACGAAGGGGGCTACTCACTCCATCGGTACCGCAGAAATCCCCGCCCCTAAGGATACTGCAACCGGGTGGTCTCAGAAGGAAGCACTGTCGAGCTGCCCGCTGCTCCGACAACTGTGTCACAAAAACCAGATGCTCGCTCACTCTGCCGCTGATAAGCCTCTGGCAGTCCTGTTATCTGGGTCCGGAGCTCTCTGACTCCAATCTGGGTATCCGGCCCAAAACCAACCGCTCAAGCTCAACTGCCATGACAGGATGCACAAGGGTCCCAAACCCAGCGTCGGGGAGACACCGCTCGCCACGATGAAACTGCAAAACAGCACACAACAACGCTCGACCCAATCCAGCGAAAGTCTAGAGCATGTCACCCATTCCACAGCATTATGTTGTCTGCAGCCAACATAACTACCTAGGAGAATAAACATGCCAATCACTCATCCCGTCCCTTGGGAGAGGTGTAAAACTCAATCAGGACTCTCGCTACCAATCACGACTCTCACGAAGTCATCCTAGGGTCCAACCACAAGCCTAGGGTATCTAAGTCCACCATGACCTACAACCTAGGCTCTGATACCACCTAATCTGTCACGCCCCGGAGTCGAATCTGCGACCCGGGCTCGCCAACAGATTCGCCGCCTATGCAAAACCCCGCATAGGCGAAGCGTCCTACCTGCAAGAAAAGGCTACAGCTAAGCAGATATCAGAGCTATAAATAAAAGTGCTGTAAAACTAAAACCGACCATCTGTACAACTGGAATAAAGATACAATATTCATCTCCCATAAATGATAATCATACAAAATCCTCAAGTACAAAAACTCAGAACTCAACAGGAAGGTAATCCCCAATAAATACATCAGTGTACAGGCTCTCAATACATATCATACCCTCACTACATCGGTCTCTCAAAAGAGAAAAATAAAATAACTAATCTATAGAAGATCTCATCTGAAGGGGTACCGCTACTCTCCAACGACGGGTGGGGATCTAGCTCACGACTCCCTCGCCTCGATCAACAACCGCAGAACCAGCAACACCTGCTAAGACTCTGCAATGTTACGGTATTTTGGTGTTGGCATATTTCGTGAGTCAAGTCAGTGAGTTGAGTCGGAGTCTTGAAGTGATCATATTGTCAATCAGCAATCAAAGACTCAGAGAAGATTCAACAAGAGCTCAAGTTGACACTCAGTGTTTTGAGTCTTGAAGATTGAAGTTGAAGAATTATGAATCATATACATCAATCTCAAGGAAAATGGATTCGGATTGATCAGGTACATTTAACTAAATAATTTTGGTGATCCGAATACATTTGAGTAGTCTAGAAACACTTGGATAAGTTTTCATTGCTTAAAAATCAAAAACTGGACAAATTGGATGTTCAGAGTCCTGTTCAGAATTTCTGATCCTGAACCGATCCGGATCAGAATTCCGATCCGGATCAGAATTCCAATCCGGATCCCGAACCTTGTTTTTTCAGGAATTGCTGAAAAAAGACGACAGTCAGGATCGCCGTAAATCCGATCCGGATCGTCGTGCGGGAAAAAATCTGTTAAGTCAGTTTTTGATGCTTATCTCTTTCCAAAGGTTTCTAAACTATAAATAGACACTTAGGGTTTCTCAAGAACTACCGATGATTTTATAAAACACTTGAGAGCAACCCTAGAGGCTAGGTTTTTACCGTTCTTCTTTATAGCCTCTTTTAGGTCAATTCGACGGTTCTTCCAAGATCTATCTTTTGTCGAATTGATCTAGTCTTTGCTTAGAGATTCCTTCTACGGTTCCTCAATGATAATGTAACCAAAGGATCACCATCGAAGCCAATATTCTTACCGGCTGAGTTTGCGTCGTGGATTCAACGTGGCATCGTGGATTCGGTGTGCTAAAGGCGTTTCGTGGATTCGAAACGTGTGCTCGTGGATTCGAGTGGCGTTCGTGGATTCGAACGTGTGCAGTGGACGTGCAATCGGTGAGCGCAAGGTCCGAAGAAGTTGAAGGAGGGGTTGAGTCCGTGGAGTCGGTAATCACCTTGTTATTCTTCTATTCTTAGTGGATTGTTATTGCGTGTTGGTCCCGTGGTTTTTCTCCTGGATTGGAGTTTCCACGTATATCTTGGTGTGCTATTTTTATTTTCCGCATTGGTTTTTATTTTGCACTGAGATTGAGTTTTTTAAGTATTACACCTATTCACCCCCCCTCTAGTTGTTTGATAGTACCTATTTAGATCCTTGTGGATCCTAAAAACCTACAATTGGTATCGGAGCGGGTTTTAGGTTTATCTATCATGTCGGGTGAAAGTGGTAATATTTATAGACCTCCTCTTTTTGATGGGACTAATTATGCTTATTGGAAAGTGCGGATGAGAGCTTTTCTCATCGCAATTGATGAGCAGGTATGGCAATCCGTGGAATACGGTTGGGTGCATCCTGTTGAGGAAGTAGGAAATTCTACTACCCCAAAACCTCGCTCTAGATGGTCCAAAGAGGAAATCGAAAGATCTTCTTACAATGGAAAGGTATGAACGCTTTATTTAATTCTCTTTCCTCGACTGAGTTTACACGAATTTCCGCGTGTGAAACTGCAAAGGAGATTTGGGATATTCTCAAATTACACATGAGGGTACTAATCTTGTAAAAATTCAAAAGCTCCAGATGCTTAAGTCAATTTGACTCTATTCATATGGAAGAGCATGAATTGTTTACAGATTATTACACTAGACTTCAAGATGTAATTAATACTTGTGCTAATTTAGGAGAAAAGATCCCGGAGTCGAAAGTTGTAAGAAAGATACTTCGGACTCTTCCGGAACGGTTTAGGGCAAAGGTTACCGCCATTGAAACCGTTAGTCATCCGGATGAGATGAGAGTAGAGGAATTAGTAGGTGCTTTACAAACTTATGAGATGACTTTTCCTACTAATCAAAGTTCTTCCAAGTCTTCTTCTAAGCTTACAGGTATTGCATTCAAATCAACAAAGGAAGAAGATAGCGAATCAAGTTCCGACGATGAAATCTCTTTTGCCGAGTTTGAAGAACAATTGGCGCGGATCACAAAGAAATTTCGTCGGAAGTTTTGGAAGAATCGAACCGATGGATCTTCATCCACGAAATCATCTAAAGGATCATCGGGTTCTAAATCCTCTAAACTCAAAAGCTTTGCAAAACCTTCTAAAGATAAAGAAAAGGATGATTTCGAAGGGGAAATCCGATGCTATCGATGCAAAGGCTACGGCCATATTTCAACGGATTGTCCTTCTAAGAAATCATATAAAAAGAAGGCTTTGCAAGCGAAAACTTGGGACGATTCTATTTCCGATGAATCGACCTCAAGTAAAGAGGAAAAGGAAAAAGTTGTTGCTTTTCATGCCTCTCAAATTCCCTCTTCTAATTTGTGTTTATCATCTTTAATCACTGACTCTATTCCTTTGATTTTGCATGAAACATCAACATCCGGCGGAGAGTCATCAAGTGAGGGAGAGTCGGACGAAGAAGAACTCGTTGAGGCATATCAACAACTTCTTACGGAATCAAAGAAGATGGCCAAACATATTAAGAAGTTGAGGAAGCAATGACTTGAGATTCAAGACGAGAATCATGCGTTAAAGATCAAACTTCATGATCTCGAGGAGGAACGAGAGCTTTTATTGGATAACAATAAAATCCTCCAAGAAAAGCTAAACCAATCGGAGACGAACGCAAAATCATATATAGACAAGATTGGTTTTCTTGAAAAGCAGTTTGAGGAGATTCATGTCACCAATCAAGCTTTGACCAAGCAAGTTCATCAACTTAAATCCGACATACAAAGGCTTTCAACCGGTTCGAAGAAACTTGATTGTATGTCCGGATTGGGTCAAACAAGCAAGGTTGGTTTGGGATTCAAAAAGAACCAAACTGTGAAGGCTTCAAGTTCCACAACTAAATTGAAAGGAAGAACTTGTCACCAAAGTGGACTTGAAGGACACTTGATGAAGTCGTGCCCGAAAAAGAGAAAGAATAATTCTTCGGCAACTTCATCTACGGAGCGAACTCAACGGAAACAAAAGACTCTTCGGCAACTTCATCTGGATTTGTTTCAAGAATTTATTTGATTTCGATACCGGTACGCAATCTGTGTTTTTGTTATATACCGGAACTGAACTTTTATCTCTCTTTCTCTATGAACTAATGTTGTTAGATTTCCTTTTGTCTTTTAATTTCACTGTTTGACAATTTGTGACAAAAAGGGGGAGAAGAGAAATGACGGAGATGAGATCATCGAGATAGGACAAACAAAAAAAAGGGGAAGAACAGAAAATGATGATCGTATCACAAAAGGGGAGAACAGAGATGCTCAAGATAGGGGGAGACAGAGAAAAAATTGAAAGAGCCGAAAAACAAAAGAACCAAAAGGAAGACGGATCAAATGTAGTATTTTAATTTCTAACGACTAACGTTTGATTTTGTTTGGAGTTTTGTTTTGCAGGAATTACATCACTTTAAGACTCCAAGTCCTAAGTCATAGAGTATGTTCTAGGACTGTTTGGTTCAAATGTATTTTTGCATTTATTGGATCTTTCACGCAAAGAAAATCAATGTTTTGGTGATGACATTGAATTTCGTTTTTTTGGTTTAAGATGAGTGACTTGAGCGTTTTTATGTATTTTTGGGTTTTGTCACGAAATTGCCAAAGGGGGAGATTGTTACGGCATTTTGGTGTTGGCATATTTCGTGAGTCAAGTCAGTTGAGTCGGAGTCTTAAAGGGATCAAATTGTCAATCAGCAATCAAAGACTTAGAGAAGATTCAACAAGAGCTCAAGTTGACACTCAGTGTCTTGAGTCTTGAAGATTGAAGATGAAGAATTGTGGATCAGTTACATCAATCTCAAGAAGAAAGTATTCAAAAGGATCAGGTATGTTTAACTAAATAATTTTGGTGATCCGAATACTTTCTTATAGTGTAGAAACACTTGGATGAATTTTTAATTGCATAAAAATCAAAAACTGGACATGGGACATGTTCAGGATCCGGATCAGACAATCCAATCCGGATCCCGAAGGGTGTTGTTCATTGCAAATCCAATCCGGATCCAAGCCTATTCTGATCCGGATCCCGAACATTGGATGTTGCTGAAATTCATGAACGATCCGGATCGGGCCTTGCGATCCGGATCCCGAACCCTTGGATTTCTGGAATCGTCAATCTCGTTACGACGATCCGGATCGCAGTAATCCCGATCCGGATCGCCGTCCTGAAAATTTCCAGATAAGGTATGTTTTTGATTCTTATCTCTTTCCAAAGGTTTCTAAACTATAAATAGACACTTAGGGTTTCTCAAGAACGACTAACCAAGACCGATCAATTTATAAAACACTTGAGAGCAACCCTAGAGGCTAGGTTTTTATCGTTCTTCTTTATAGCCTCTTTTAGGTCAATTCGACGGTTCTTCCAAGATCTATCTTTTGTCGAATTGATCTAGTCTTTGCTTAGAGATTTCTTCTACGGTTCTTCAATGATAATCTAAGCAAAGGATCACCATCGAAGCCTATATTCTTATCGGCTGAGTTTGCGTCGTGGATTCGACGTGGCATCGTGGATTCGGTGTGCTAAAGGCGTTTCGTGGATTCGAAACGTGTGCTCGTGGATTCGAGTGGCGTTCGTGGATTCGAACGTGTGCAGTGGACGTGCAATCGGTGAGCGCAAGGTCCGAAGAAGTTGAAGGAGGGGTTTGAGTCCGTGGAGTCGGTAATCACCTTGTTATTCTTCTTTTCTTAGTGGATTGTTATTGCGTGTTGGTCCCGTGGTTTTTCTCCTGGATTGGAGTTTCCACGTATATCTCGGTGTGCTATTTTTATTTTCCGCATTGGTTTTTATTTTTGCACTGAGATTGGTTTTATAATATTACACCTATTCACCCCCCTCTAGGTGTTTGATAGTACCTATTTAGATCCTTGTGGATCCTTATAAAAACCTACAATTGGTATCAGAGCGGGTTTTAGGTTTATCTATCATGTCGGGTGAAAGTGGTAATATTTTTAGACCTCCTCTTTTTGATGGGACCAATTATGCATATTGGAAAGTGCGGATGAGAGCTTTTCTCATCTCTATTGATGAGCGGGTATGGCAGACCGTTGAATACGGTTGGGTGCATCCGGTTGAGGAAGTAGGAAATTCTACTACCCCAAAACCTCGCTCTAGATGGTCCAAAGAGGAAATCGAAAGATCTTCTTACAATGGGAAAGGTATGAACGCTTTATTTAATTCTCTTTCCTCGACTGAGTTTACACGAATTTCCGCGTGTGAAACCGCGAAGGAAATTTGGGATATTCTCAAAATTACACATGAGGGTACTAATCTTGTAAAAATTCAAAAGCTCCAGATGCTTACAAGTCAATTTGACTCTATTCATATGGAAGAGCATGAATTGTTTACAGATTATTACACTAGACTTCAAGATGTAATTAATACATGTGCTAATTTAGGAGAAAAGATCCCGGAGTCGAAAATTGTAAGAAAGATACTTCGGACTCTTCCGGAACGGTTTAGGGCAAAGGTTACCGCCATTGAAACCGTTAGTCATCCGGATGAGATGAGTGTAGAGGAATTAGTAGGTGCTTTACAAACTTATGAGATGACTTTTCCTACTAATCAAATTTCTTCCAAGTCTTCTTCTAAGCTTACAGGTATTGCATTCAAATCAACAAAGGAAGAAGATAGCGAATCAAGTTCCGACGATGAAATCTCTTTTGCCGATTTTGAAGAACAATTGGCGCGGATCACAAAGAAATTTCGTCGGAAATTTTGGAAGAATCGAACCGATGGATCTTCATCCACGAAATCATCTAAAGGATCATCGGGTTCTAAATCCTCTAAACTCAAAGGCGTTGCAAAACCTTCTAAAGAAAAAGAAAAAGATGATTTCGAAGGGGAAATCCGATGCTATCGATGCAAAGGCTACGGCCATATTTCAACGGATTGTCCTTCTAAGAAATCATATAAAAAGAAGGCTTTGCAAGCGAAAACTTGGGACGATTCTAGTTCGATGAATCGACCTCAAGTGAAGAGGAAAAAGTTGTTGCTTTTCATGCCTCTCAAATTCCCTCTTCTAATTTGTGCTTATCATCTTTAGTCACTGACTCTATTCCTTTGATTTTGCATGAAACATCAACATCCGAGGAGAGTCATCAAGTGAGGGGGAGTCAGACGAAGAAGAACTCGTTGAGGCTTATCAACAACTTCTTGCGGAATCTAAGAAGATGGCCAAGCATATCAAGAAGTTGAGGAAGCAACGACTTGAGGTTCAAGACGAGAATCAAGCTTTAAAGATCAAACTTCATGATCTCGAGGAGGAACAAGGGCGTTTATTGGATAACAATAAAATCCTCCAAGAAAAGCTAAATCAATCGGAAACGATCGTTAATTCCCATATTAACAAGATTGGTTTTCTAGAAAAACTGTTTGAGGAGATTCATATCACCAACTAAGCGTTGACCAAGCAAGTTCATCAACTTAAATCCGACATACAAAGGCTTTCAACCGCTTCCAAGAAATTAGATTGTATGTCCGGATTAGGTCAAACAAGCAAGGTTGGTTTGGGATTTAAAAAGAACCAAACTGTGAAGGCTTCAAGTTCCACAATAAATTGAAAGGAAGAACTTGTCACCTATGTGGACTTGAAGGACACTTGATGAAGACGTGCCCGAAAAAGAGAAAAATTCTTCGGCAACTTCATCTACGGAGCGAACTCAACGGAATCAAAAGACACATCAAGTCAAAGAAGTTCACTCAACCCACCAAAGGTCCGAGCCGCAACATCAATCATACAAGTGGATCATTGCGTCGCAAAGACCTAAGGTGGATCAACAGTCAAAGCTACAACCCCCGGCCACAATGAATCAAGACAACCCAAAATCCACGATTTTGGATTCGGAAAGGTGATATCTTTCCTTGTCTAAAGTTTTAAATAGCTTATGACTGTATGTAATGCTTTGATTGGTTTTTCTTTCATATTTTCTTAATCTCTGCATTACATGTTTTCAATGCTCTTTGTTTTTATACTTTGTTTTTGAACAAAAGGGTTTTTTACGAACAAGTGCATTGAATAAAAAGGGCTTCACGTTCATTCACTCCAAATTAATTTTATATGGATTATCAACTTTACTCCATAATCATAATCTTGAGCATTGGTCATATTGACTTTAATTGCATCTTTTCACGCATTTAGAAATCTATTATGCTTTTGACATCATAATATTTCGATGTTGCAATGATCATTTATGTTAATTAATTCATCTTTTAAGTGATCAAAGTCAATTTCTCTCTCAATGATCTCTTGGTATAGTCATTATCTTATTTGACTATTTAGTCGAGTATGAATGCGGGATCAATTTTTGGTTGAATACCTTATATATTAAATAATTGATAGCCAATTGAGGGGGAGTCAAAGAAAAGTAAAATGCTCAAAAGATGTGGAAAGAGTTACATCCCAATGAGGAGTGTGAAAACTACCACCACATGGAGGAAAGAGCTACCACCTCGGTCGTCCGAGTACTGTGTGCAGCTACCACATGAATACCAAGCATGGTTTTTGTCAACTTTGATTACTAAAATGCATGATTGAAATACTTGACTCTGTCAAATTTCAAGGTTGGTATAAGGTGGGATTTTTAACGAAAGATGCTCAAAGAGCCACTCTCTTCAACAGATTGTCTAGATATATTATCTAACTTATCTGGGATTTCAAACATCTATTGATCTTGGTATTTCATTTTCTTTACCAAAGTGATGATTTGATAAAGGCATTACGCATAAGATCATGTTAGATGTGATTGAAGTTGTTCAACTTTAAGGGTTTTAATTTTCATAAATTTTCGTTTCATTTTTGAGTATTTTTGATAGATTTGGTATAATCTATTTCTTGTTGCATGAAACGATGACTTTTGTTTAAAGTTGATGCGCTAAAGAGCTTACATACTTTTTCTGGTTATTATGGAATTTTTCTAAATTATTCTGATGAAAGGGTAGAATTCAAGATTGATGTCATTTGGAAATCTCCGTAAGTCATCTTTGTAAATTCGTTACATCTTGATAGAGTTTGGATCTCAGGATTATTTTTGATGACTTGTGTTTGATGAATATAACATGAAAAACTGTTTATATTGTTTTATCTTTATTTTTCATGATTTAGGAGTAAATCTTTTTAATTTTGTGAAATTAATTGGATTGAATGACATCTATGTGATCTCATATTATTTTCAAGCACTTAAATTGTTTTCTTGATGGAATACAAATCGGTAATTCAAAGATTTCAAAATCTGGATTTGTTTCAAGAATTTATTTGATTTCGATACCGGTACGCAATCTGCATTTTTGTTATATACCGGAACTGAGCTTTTATCTCTCTTTCTCTATGAACTAATGTTGTTAGATTTCCTTTTGTCTAGTATTTCACTGTTTGACAATTTGTGACAAAAAGGGGGAGAAGAGAAATGACGGAGATGAGATCATCGAGATAGGACAAACAAAAAAAGGGGAAGAACAGAAAATGATGATCGTATCACAAAAAGGGAGAACAGAGATGCTCAAGATAGGGGGAGACAAAGAAAAAATTGAAAGAGCCGAAAAACAAAAGAACCAAAAGGAAGACGGATCAAATGTAGGATTTTAATTTCTAACGACTAACGTTTGATTTTGTTTGGAGTTTTGTTTTGCAGGAATTACATCACTTTAAGACTCCAAGTCCTAAGTCATAGAGTATGTTCTAGGACTGTTTGGTTCAAATGTAATTTTGTATTTATTGGATCTTTCACGCAAAGAAAATCAATGTTTTGGTGATGACATTGAATTTCGTTTTTTTTTGGTTTAAGATGAGTGACTTGAGCGTTTTTATGTATTTTTGGGTTTTGTCACGAAATTGCCAAAGGGGGAGATTGTTACGGCATTTTGGTGTTGGCATATTTCGTGAGTCAAGTCAGTTGAGTCGGAGTCTTAAAGGGATCAAATTGTCAATCAGCAATCAAAGACTTAGAGAAGATTCAACAAGAGCTCAAGTTGACACTCAGTGTCTTGAGTCTTGAAGATTGAAGATGAAGAATTGTGGATCAGTTACATCAATCTCAAGAAGAAAGTATTCAAAAGGATCAGGTATGTTTAACTAAATAATTTTGGTGATCCGAATACTTTCTTATAGTGTAGAAACACTTGGATGAATTTTTAATTGCATAAAAATCAAAAACTGGACATGGGACATGTTCAGGATCCGGATCAGACAATCCAATCCGGATCCCGAAGGGTGTTGGTTCATATGCAAATCCAATCCGGATCCAAGCCTATTCTGATCCGGATCCCGAACATTGGATGTTGCTGAAATTCATGAACGATCCGGATCGGGCCTTGCGATCCGGATCCCGAACCCTTGGATTTCTGGAATCGTCAATCTCGTTACGACGATCCGGATCGCAGTAATCCCGATCCGGATCGCCGTCCTGAAAATTTCCAGATAAGGTATGTTTTTGATTCTTATCTCTTTCCAAAGGTTTCTAAACTATAAATAGACACTTAGGGTTTCTCAAGAACGACTGACCAAGACCGATCAATTTATAAAACACTTGAGAGCAACCCTAGAGGCTAGGTTTTTATCGTTCTTCTTTATAGCCTCTTTTAGGTCAATTCGACGGTTCTTCCAAGATCTATCTTTTGTCGAATTGATCTAGTCTTTGCTTAGAGATTTCTTCTACGGTTCCTCAATGATAATCTAAGCAAAGGATCACCATCGAAGCCTATATTCTTATCGGCTGAGTTTGCGTCGTGGATTCGACGTGGCATCGAGGATTCGATGTGCTAAAGGCGTTTCGTGGATTCGAAACGTGTGCTCGTGGATTCGAGTGGCGTTCGTGGATTCGAACGTGTGCAGTGGACGTGCAATCGGTGAGCGCAAGGTCCGAAGAAGTTGAAGGAGGGGTTTGTGTCACGCCCCGGGTGTAAACCAGAACCCGGGCTCGTCTACAGATCCGCCGTATACACGGAATTTTCCGTGTATACGAAGCGCTGGTAACTGCTCAGATATAAAAGATATAATAAAAGAGCATAAACAGAGCTAAACTAGAACTAGTACATCTCAGATAAAGCTGAAAAGTAAAGTGCAGAAATAACTCTCAATAATACATATCTTAATCTGTCACGCCCCGGGTGTAAACCAGAACCCGGGCTCGTCTACAGATCCGCCGTATACACGGAATTTTCCGTGTATACGAAGCGCTGGTAACCTGCTCAGATATAAAAGATATAATAAAAGAGCATAAACAGAGCTAAACTAGAACTAGTACATCTCAGATAAAGCTGAAAAGTAAAGTGCAGAAATAACTCTCAATAATACATATGTCTCTCCCAGCTCACTAATCAAATACAACCAGCCGGACGCAGCCGGACCCAAAATGAAATGAAAAGTAGAGTATCTGAGAATATCCGGGGTACATCTAGTAACATAACTGGTGCCTGGGTAGACCGCTATCTAATCCGCGATCCACTCACCTCGATCCGCTGAGGAGGGTCCCGCAACTCCCGCAGACGACTCTGCAAAACAAAGGGGAAGAACAAAAGAAATGCAGTGGGGAGTGAGAACTACTATAAAACAGTAGCCTCCTCCTAGTGGGTAAACCTCAACTCAAATGTGCCCACCAGGACTATAAGAGGCGGAAGAATGAACAAAGGTGGTAAGCTGAAACAAAACTGCTGATGATGGGTAAAGCTACCACTACATGCCTCTAAAATGCCAGCTAGGAATATAGCTAAATATATGCATCAGAAGGTAAATGCCTGTCTGCCTAGACCCAATCGATACACCAGTAAACACTGGTACTGCCTGCTGTGCCTGCCCAATCGGATATGCTGGCCCCACATAACACCGAAAGGGGATGAGAGTCCCGAGGACTCGAAGCCTGTAAAACGCACACTCCGGAGTGGCACTCGAGGGGCGCGACCCACACGAGTATAATGTCTGGGTACCAAGTACCAAATAACACCTGGGTAACAAGTACCAAAACAGCAGGACTGGATCATGACTCTGATCAAAGTGGGAAAACCCATCCACTAAAAGGAGACCCGATCTCAACCCGATGCAAGACAAACCAATAGTGGGAAACCCCATCCACTAAAAGACCCGATACCCAATCTGATGCAATAACCACTGTCCGGCCAACCGCCCAAGGTCCGTGGTTGCCGCAATACCCTGCCATCAAGCCTACCTGTCCCAAAGTCCAAGATCCACAATCGGGGAGAATAATCGATATCCGGTCAACCGCCTACTGTCCGCGGTTGCCGCAATACCCACAACTGTCTGACTACACTATCCCAGCCCCTGCTCGAACCCGAGCGTACTATCCCCCAAATGTAGACAAAAGAATAGAAAAGCATGGTTTCTCCTAAGTCAATGCCATCAAGATAGTGTAGCAGAAAAAGGTGGCCTAACTAAATGTCCAATCAAGCATGCAAAGTCCTTTATTTATAAACAGGGTTTAATTATTATTATCATTCCACAAGATAAGGTATGCCACTAATTAAATTTCCATTTGCCAAGTAATCCCATGTCCATTATCTCATCAACATAAGAGGTCCCAATGTGTATAAGCAATATCGTCCAATTCCCAATTATCCTGCCACTTATTTACTTTTACCGATTCATTTAGCAAGGTAATAAAAGCACTCAAATAGGCCTAATGGGGACATCATAAGTAGGAGGTTAAACAACGGTACCCACCTCGAGCGCTAAATCCAAGGTCCGACGGCGAAGTCCGCGCTCGATCTCCAAAAACCTCCGCGACACTGTGCCAAAGGGTCCCAAAGAATACCGACAAATTACTAATCAAGTTTAATCCAGAATTCAGTCCCCTAAAATCAGATTCACTGTTCGATAATTTTTACCTGCGAAACGTGCCCAATAAATCTCCAGAAAAATACTATCACGATCTACGCGACGATACGGTCGAAATGAGTACCTGCACGTTTTCCCACGATTTTTCTGTGCTGAGAACGAAAATCGACAAGAGGACTATCTCAACGATACTCTCATCCCAAAACAGCAGTAAAAACATCTGTAAAAAGAGATTCCTCACCCTCAGGGAAAATCCACGAAATTCCAAGAAAATTCCAGTAGACTCCTCGTGATGTGTAGATGCAAATCCCCTTTTGAATCGCCCCGTTTCGATGCTCGAGCGCAAAGTTATCGCCAAAACAAGTTGGTGCTGTCCAAAAACTCCGCGACGGAAAAAGGGTCAACAAGAAGCCTCAAAATCATCATCAAAACCTCAGAACCAGGAGAAACCCATTAGAGGATGAATTGAAGCCCTACCTGTCTAGAATCCGATGGCGCAAAAATCGTGAAAATACGATGTCGGGGAGAACCAGGGGAGCTTGAACACCGAGAAGCGACGAATCTGAAAATCGAAGAACAATCGTCGCGCCGCGCCGGAAAATTCGCAAACCTCGGGATCCGAACCTCCAAAACTCTCGGGGATGCTACAGTAGATAGGGAATTCGAAGAGGAAGAAAAGTCCCAGAGAGGAGCTCGGGCTAAATCTCAACAGGAAGAGAGAAAAACCCCTCTCAAAAACCCTAAGGATCAAATAAAGGGAGAAAACCACTTCTTAAAGGGTTTCGGGCCGAAATCCGGCCCGGATCCGCCAGCCCGGGTCGGACGCACCCCGTCCGACCGGGCGGATCCAACCAGTCGCCGACACGCGTCCCCCACAGGGGATCGGCGCGCATCCGCACAGCGGACAGCCGTGCGGGGCGCGCCGTCGCCCGACGCGTGTCCGACCAGCCGACCGCCGCGCCTGCCCGCACAGTAGCTTCAGCCCGCACAGTTGACCGTCCAATAGCATCGCGCCACGTGTCCCGCCTCTGTCTGCTGAACCCGGTGCACGAACCTCCATGCACCGCACCAATCCAAACCCGACACGTGGCTCCGCCCAAATCCATGCACCGCCGCTCGACTCCCTGCACCGGGTGTTGTGAGCCAGCCAACCACCAGGCGCCACGTGTCCCCGCCTTGGTGCACGCCCGCGCGGTGGACCGGCCGCCTGCCCGCGCCCCTGCCGCGCCTGCCCGCGCCCTCAGCGGCTGCCCGCGGCCGCGCGCCGCCTGCCCGAGGGCCCTCCGCCGCCTTCCGCCGCCGCCCGCCGCCGCCGGCCGCCGCCGGCGATCGCCGGAGTTACTGTTCCGGCATGAACAGTAACCCGAGCCCAAAAATGCCGCGAATACACTGTTTTGACCGTTTTCGCGCGCTGAATCCGATTTTGACGTCCGTTTCGCCAAATTCTCACTCTAAAATTTGCCGAAAGCCCCCGGAAAGTATTCTTGGTCCAAATTTCGCGCCGAGCCCAATCTCGATATCCGTTTAGCGCGCAAACTCCTCTAAACACCCGATGGGGTCCCCCGATCACCCACGTGATCCACTTGAAGCCCGAAGTCCAACACTTGTGTCCAAATTGGCGCCCGAACACCGCCGACATGCCCCGTAAGCCTCCAGAAGCTGCTGGTCACTCCGTAAAAGCCCCAAATACCTCCCGCACACCGCGTAGGGCCCCAGTAGCCACCACAAAGCACCGCAACAGCTCTGCGGAGATCCAGGTCATCACATCCTCCCCCACTAAAAGAAAGTTTCGTCCTCGAAACTAAAGTCATTCCTCAACACGGAGTCTCAACCAATAGGGGGGTAAATATCCAATCACCAGTCCGTCGATATCAAAGCTCGATCCAAATACCTCTGTACTCCCAAAGTATCCGATATAAGTCTCCCAACTGGTCTCAGAACCTCAGATCTCCAAAACAAAATCGTCGGGATGTAGAAGCAATCAACACTCAGCCAGGAGCAGTCGAGAGAACCAGATCGCAAATCCATCTTCGCGAAGATCCAATATCCTTGCAGCTCGTAAATCAAATCCCCCAAGCTGGACAGAAGGGTGCTAGCTCCCGATGATCACTCCGACAAATTCTTAAGGGTTCTCACAAAGCCGAAGTGAACCAACCTTCCACACTCGAATAGCACCGGCGCCCCCAAAGGTGCCACACTTGGCCTGACACAATCCAACACATCAAATCCTGGAGTTGGGTCCTCAAACCCCCAAACTGGTGTCATGCCAAACAACTCCGATAGGAGAACAGCTAGAAACTCACCACCAAAAGGGGTATCACCAAGTCCCGATGCCGCCGCAGATCCCTCAAACACACCAGCAAACAAGCTACTCACCCACTACGAGACATCCGCCTCGCTCACAAGGTCAAAACCAAAGAAGCGAAGATACCCTCAAGCAACCCAGGTACACCAACGCCTCCAGGCCTGGCTCTCACAAGAACCGTCCTCGCAGCATAATCAGCTGCCGCGAAAGGAAAGATAACCGAGCCAGCCTAACCGTCCTAAGTACCAAACCAAGCCCCACAACTAGGTCAAGACCATCAGGCCTACAGGTACCACCAAGGACTCAACTGCACCGGGCAGGACCCACAACACGTCCCTACGTGCTAAAGATCGGGAATACGACCTCCCGAACACCCGGTAACCGTCCTACCCTTAACCCAATGCAAGGAAGTACATGCACCCCTAACAAATGACTAGGATGCCCAAATGCAATACAATGCACAAACAATGCCGGTAAATACAGTAAAACCATACCTGCCCCCACAAAGTCGGCTGCTGCAAAATCCTCCACCTGAGTGGCGTAGACCGGACCGCCCCGATCCGGCAACTGCTGATCCGCAGGGTAAAAAGGTGGTGACCTGCTCGCTGGAGCATAAGGCCACTGAGTCGACCACTGCTGCTGAGGCGAAAGAGGAGCCGATGCTGATGAGGGTGCCGCTGAAGTCGAAAGGGGGCACGTAGCTCGAATGTGGCCTGGCTGTCCACACCGAAAACAACGACCATGCCGCAAATCACAAGTATCAGAGGGGTGCTGGCCCTTGCAGAAAACACACCCAACTGAAGACCGGGGCTGCCTCGCCCGCTGCTGCTGCTGCCTCTGAGTCTGATGCTGGGACTCCTGCTGCTGCTGCGATGGCCACTGGGATCCGCTAAGCTCTCGCTGCTCCACACGCCCACGGCTAGGTGACTGAGGCCGTGGCGGTCTCCATGAATCAGTCTGTCCCTCATCCTCGGGTGCTGGTCGTTTCCTCACAGAACTCAGCACGACCATCCCGCCTCGCCTTGCCACCTCTGCGTCGCCTCTCTCCACCCAAGAGGCATGCTCGACGGCCTCCCGAAGAGTCTGGTGTCGCTGTGCATGCACAAGGATATAGAGCTCGCTGCGGAGGCCTGCCTCGAATAACTCGACCTGGTGTGGTCCATCCCGGGCGACATAGGGCACACAGTTAAACAGTCGCATGAACTCCTGATGGTAATCCTGAACTGACCGGTCGCCCTGCTGAATGTTTTTCAAATCATCCTCCAGCTTCCTCTTCACGCTGGTCGAAAAATAGGTATCCACAATCATACGCCGAAACTCGGACCAGGGTAACTGTCGAGAAATCTGAAACTCCCGTGGCTCCACCCGATGCCACCAGAGGTCTGCATCTCCATCTAGGCAATGCACCGCCATATAAACTCTGTACCTTGGGTCGATGAAGAAATCCCGAAAAATCTTCTCCATCGCTGCTAACCATGTCCCAACCTCCCACGGCTGCATATCCCGCCCCGAGAACCTGGGCGGCCCGCGCTTACAGAACTTAACCAGTTTATCCGCGAAGTCCTGCTCCTCCGCCGGGGTCAAAGGCTGGGCCACGCCCTGAGCCCCGCTACTCCAAGATGGCGCCGTCGGCACAAGTGGTTCCACAGGTGGTGCCGGGGTCTCTGACACTGTCGGAGGCGGCGCCCCTCTCCGCGCCAGTAGCTGCTCAATCCGCTGCTCCTGCCGGCGGCTGCTCTCCGCCAATTGGGCTACCAAGGCCCTCAACTCAGCAATCTCAGAAGATCCAGCCTGTCCTCGCTCAACAGGGGGTGTAGGGGCACCCCGGGTAGGAATCCGACGTCGGGGAGGCATCCTGTCACACAGAGAACCACAGATCAATAACGAAACCGCACTCGACCCAATCTAGCGAAAGTCAAAGGCATCCTCCTATTTTTGTAACTTTATGTTGTCTGCAGCCAACATAACTGTCCCACAAAAATAGGGTATGCCAATCCCTCTTCCCTCCCTGGAAGAGTCCAATAAACACATGACCAAATTGCCGACTTTCGCATAATGTCACGTCACTCACGTCCTGCCTTCCTAAGGTCTGCCAAAAGCCTAGGGTTTCCTAAGTCCCAACTGACCTATCCCTAAGCTCTGATACCAACTTAATCTGTCACGCCCCGGGTGTAAACCAGAACCCGGGCTCGTCTACAGATCCGCCGTATACACGGAATTTTCCGTGTATACGAAGCGCTGGTAACCTGCTCAGATATAAAAGATATAATAAAAGAGCATAAACAGAGCTAAACTAGAACTAATACATCTCAGATAAAGCTGAAAAGTAAAGTGCAGAAATAAACTCTCAATAATACATATGTCTCTCCCAGCTCACTAATCAAATACAACCAGCCGGACGCAGCCGGACCCAAAATGAAATGAAAAGTAGAGTATCTGAGAGTATCCGGGGTACATCTAGTAACATAACTGGTGCCTGGGTAGACCGCTATCTAATCCGCGATCCACTCACCTCGATCCGCTGAGGAGGGTCCCGCAACTCCCGCAGACGACTCTGCAAAACAAAGGGGAAGAACAAAAGAAATGCAGTGGGGAGTGAGAACTACTATAAAACAGTAGCCTCCTCCTAGTGGGTAAACCTCAACTCAAATGTGCCCACCAGGACTATAAGAGGCGGAAGAATGAACAAAGGTGGTAAGCTGAAACAAAACTGCTGATGATGGGTAAAGCTACCACTACATGCCTCTAAAATGCCAGCTAGGAATATAGCTAATATATGCATCAGAAGGTAAATGCCTGCCTGCCTAGACCCAATCGATACACCAGTAAACACTGGTACTGCCTGCTGTGCCTGCCCAATCGGATATGCTGGCCCCACATAACACCGATAGGGGATGAGAGTCCCGAGGACTCGAAGCCTGTAAAACGCACACTCCGGAGTGGCACTCGAGGGGCGCGACCCACACGAGTATAATGTCTGGGTACCAAGTACCATAATAACACCTGGGTAACAAGTACCAAAACAGCAGGACTGGATCATGACTCTGATCAAAGTGGGAAAACCCATCCACTAAAAGGAGACCCGATCTCAACCCGATGCAAGACAAACCAATAGTGGGAAACCCCATCCACTAAAAGACCCGATACCCAATCTGATGCAATAACCACTGTCCGGTCAACCGCCCAAGGTCCGTGGTTGCCGCAATACCCTGCCATCAAGCCTACCTGTCCCAAAGTCCAAGATCCACAATCGGGGAGAATAATCGATATCCGGTCAACCGCCTACTGTCCGCGGTTGCCGCAATACCCACAACTGTCTGACTACACTATCCCAGCCCCTGCTCGAACCCGAGCGTACTATCCCCCAAATGTAGACAAAAGAATAGAAAAGCATGGTTTCTCCTAAGTCAATGCCATCAAGATAGTGTAGCAGAAAAAGGTGGCCTAACTAAATGTCCAATCAAGCATGCAAAGTCCTTTATTTATAAACAGGGTTTAATTATTATTATCATTCCACAAGATAAGGTATGCCACTAATTAAATTTCCATTTGCCAAGTAATCCCATGTCCATTTATCTCATCAACATAAGAGGTCCCAATGTGTATAAGCAATATCGTCCAATTCCCAATTATCCTGCCACTTATTTACTTTTACCGATTCATTTAGCAAGGTAATAAAAGCAACTCAAATAGGCCTAATGGGGACATCATAAGTAGGAGGTTAAACAACGGTACCCACCTCGAGCGCTAAATCCAAGGTCCGACGGCGAAGTCCGCGCTCGATCTCCAAAAACCTCCGCGACACTGTGCCAAAGGGTCCCAAAGAATACCGACAAATTACTAATCAAGTTTAATCCAGAATTCAGTCCCCTAAAATCAGATTCACTGTTCGATAATTTTTACCTGCGAAACGTGCCCAATAAATCTCCAGAAAAATACTATCACGATCTACGCGACGATACGGTCGAAATGAGTACCTGCACGTTTTCCCACGATTTTTCTGTGCTGAGAACGAAAATCGACAAGAGGACTATCTCAACGATACTCTCATCCCAAAACAGCAGTAAAAACATCTGTAAAAAGAGATTCCTCACCCTCAGGGAAAATCCACGAAATTCCAAGAAAATTCCAGTAGACTCCTCGTGATGTGTAGATGCAAATCCCCTTTTGAATCGCCCCGTTTCGATGCTCGAGCGCAAAGTTATCGCCAAAACAAGTTGGTGCTGTCCAAAAACTCCGCGACGGAAAAAGGGTCAACAAGAAGCCTCAAAATCATCATCAAAACCTCAGAACCAGGAGAAACCCATTAGAGGATGAATTGAAGCCCTACCTGTCTAGAATCCGATGGCGCAAAAATCGTGAAAATACGATGTCGGGGAGAACCAGGGGAGCTTGAACACCGAGAAGCGACGAATCTGAAAATCGAAGAACAATCGTCGCGCCGCGCCGGAAAATTCGCAAACCTCGGGATCCGAACCTCCAAAACTCTCGGGGATGCTACAGTAGATAGGGAATTCGAAGAGGAAGAAAAGTCCCAGAGAGGAGCTCGGGCTAAATCTCAACAGGAAGAGAGAAAAACCCCTCTCAAAAACCCTAAGGATCAAATAAAGGGAGAAAACCACTTCTTAAAGGGTTTCGGGCCGAAATCCGGCCCGGATCCGCCAGCCCGGGTCGGACGCACCCCGTCCGACCGGGCGGATCCAACCAGTCGCCGACACGCGTCCCCCACAGGGGATCGGCGCGCATCCGCACAGCGGACAGCCGTGCGGGGCGCGCCGTCGCCCGACGCGTGTCCGACCAGCCGACCGCCGCGCCTGCCCGCACAGTAGCTTCAGCCCGCACAGTTGACCGTCCAATAGCATCGCGCCACGTGTCCCGCCTCTGTCTGCTGAACCCGGTGCACGAACCTCCATGCACCGCACCAATCCAAACCCGACACGTGGCTCCGCCCAAATCCATGCACCGCCGCTCGACTCCCTGCACCGGGTGTTGTGAGCCAGCCAACCACCAGGCGCCACGTGTCCCCGCCTTGGTGCACGCCCGCGCGGTGGACCGGCCGCCTGCCCGCGCCCCTGCCGCGCCTGCCCGCGCCCTCAGCGGCTGCCCGCGGCCGCGCGCCGCCTGCCCGAGGGCCCTCCGCCGCCTTCCGCCGCCGCCCGCCGCCGCCGGCCGCCGCCGGCGATCGCCGGAGTTACTATTCCGGCATGAACAGTAACCCGAGCCCAAAAATGCCGCGAATACACTGTTTTGACCGTTTTCGCGCGCTGAGTCCGATTTTGACGTCCGTTTCGCCAAATTCTCACTCTAAAATTTGCCGAAAGCCCCCGGAAAGTATTCTTGGTCCAAATTTCGCGCCGAGCCCAATCTCGATATCCGTTTAGCGCGCAAACTCCTCTAAACACCCGATGGGGTCCCCCGATCACCCACGTGATCCACTTGAAGCCCGGAGTCCAACACTTGTGTCCAAATTGGCGCCCGAACACCGCCGACATGCCCCGTAAGCCTCCAGAAGCTGCTGGTCACTCCGTAAAAGCCCCAAATACCTCCCGCACACCGCGTAGGGCCCCAGTAGCCACCACAAAGCACCGCAACAGCTCTGCGGAGATCCAGGTCATCACAGTTTGAGTCCGTGGAGTCGGTAATCACCTTGTTATTCTTCTTTTCTTAGTGGATTGTTATTGCGTGTTGGTCCCGTGGTTTTTCTCCTGGATTGGAGTTTCCACGTATATCTCGGTGTGCTATTTTTATTTTCCGCATTGGTTTTTATTTTTGCACTGAGATTGGTTTTATAAGTATTACACCTATTCACCCCCCTCTAGTTGTTTGATAGTACCTATTTAGATCCTTGTGGATCCTTATATAAAAACCTACAATTGGTATCAGAGCGGGTTTTAGGTTTATCTATCATGTCGGGTGAAAGTGGTAATATTTTTAGACCTCCTCTTTTTGATGGGACCAATTATGCATATTGGAAAGTGCGGATGAGAGCTTTTCTCATCTCTATTGATGAGCGGGTATGGCAAACCGTTGAATATGGTTGGCTGCATCCGGTTGAGGAAGTAGGAAATTCTACTACCCCAAAACCTCGCTCTAGATGGTCCAAAGAGGAAATCGAAAGATCTTCTTGCAATGGGAAAGGTATGAACGCTTTATTTAATTCTCTTTCCTCGACTGAGTTTACACGAATTTCCGCATGTGAAACCGCGAAGGAAATTTGGGATATTCTCAAAATTACACATGAGGGTACTAATCTTGTAAAAATTCAAAAGCTCCAGATGCTTACAAGTCAATTTGACTCTATTCATATGGAAGAGCATGAATTGTTTACAGATTATTACACTAGACTTCAAGATGTAATTAATACATGTGCTAATTTAGGAGAAAAGATCCCGGAGTCGAAAATTGTAAGAAAGATACTTCGGACTCTTCCGGAACGGTTTAGGGCAAAGGTTACCGCCATTGAAACCGTTAGTCATCCGGATGAGATGAGTGTAGAGGAATTAGTAGGTGCTTTACAAACTTATGAGATGACGTTTCCTACTAATCCAATTTCTTCCAAGTCTTCTTCTAAGCTTACAGGTATTGCATTCAAATCAACAAAGGAAGAAGATAGCGAATCAAGTTCCGACGATGAAATCTCTTTTGCCGATTTTGAAG
Source organism: Tillandsia fasciculata (assembly GCA_029168755.2). Classification (NCBI taxonomy): domain Eukaryota; kingdom Viridiplantae; phylum Streptophyta; class Magnoliopsida; order Poales; family Bromeliaceae; genus Tillandsia; species Tillandsia fasciculata. The sequence goes on along the minus strand of JAQOTM010000448.1, from coordinate 160,509 downwards.
AACAATTGGCGCGGATCACAAAGAAATTTCGTCGGAAGTTTTGGAAGAATCGAACCGATGGATCTTCATCCACGAAATCATCTAAAGGATCATCGGGTTCTAAATCCTCTAAACTCAAAGGCGTTGCAAAACCTTCTAAAGAAAAAGAAAAAGATGATTTCGAAGGGGAAATCCAATGCTATCGATGCAAAGGCTACGGCCATTTTTCAACGGATTGTCCTTCTAAGAAATCATATAAAAAGAAGGCTTTGCAAGCGAAAACTTGGGACGATTCTAGTTTCGATGAATCGACCTCAAGTGAAGAGGAAAAAGTTGTTGCTTTTCATGCCTCTCAAATTCCCTCTTCTAATTTGTGCTTATCATCTTTAGTCACTGACTCTATTCCTTTGATTTTGCATGAAACATCAACATCCGAGGAGAGTCATCAAGTGAGGGGGAGTCGGACGAAGAAGAACTCGTTGAGGCTTATCAACAACTTCTTGCGGAATCTAAGAAGATGGCCAAGCATATCAAGAAGTTGAGGAAGCAACGACTTGAGGTTCAAGACGAGAATCAAGCTTTAAAGATCAAACTTCATGATCTCGAGGAGGAACAAGGGCGTTTATTGGATAACAATAAAATCCTCCAAGAAAAGCTAAATCAATCGGAGACGATCGTTAATTCATATATGGACAAGATTGGTTTTCTAGAAAAACAGTTTGAGGAGATTCATATCACCAACTAAGCGTTGACCAAGCAAGTTCATCAACTTAAATCCGACATACAAAGGCTTTCAACCGCTTCCAAGAAATTAGATTGTATGTCCGGATTAGGTCAAACAAGCAAGGTTGGTTTGGGATTTAAAAAGAACCAAACTGTGAATGTTTCAAGTTCCACAACTAAATTGAGAGGAAGAATTTGTCACCAATGTGGACTTGAAGGACACTTGATGAAGACGTGCCCGAAAAAGAGAAAAATTCTTCGGCAACTTCATCTACGGAGCGAACTCAACGGAATCAAAAGACACATCAAGTCAAAGAAGTTCACTCAACCCACCAAAGGTCCGAGCCGCAACATCAATCATACAAGTGGATCATTGCGTCGCAAAGACCTAAGGTGGATCAACAGTCAAAGCGGACAACCCCCGGCCACAACGAATCAAGACAACCCAAAATCCGACGATTTTGGATTCGGAAAGGTGATATCTTTCCTTGTCTAAAGTTTTAAATAGCTTATGACTGTATGTAATGCTTTGATTGGTTTTTCTTTCATATTTTCTTAATCTCTGCATTACATGTTTTCAATGCTCTTTGTTTTTATACTTTGTTTTTGAACAAAAGGGTTTTTACTGAACAAGTGCATTGAATAAAAAGGGCTTCACGTTCATTCACTCCAAATTAATTTTATATGGATTATCAACTTTACTCCATAATCATAATCTTCGAGCATTGGTCATATTGACTTTAATTGCATCTTTCACGCATTTAGAAATCTATTATGCTCTTGACATCATAATATTTCGATGTTGCAATGATCATTTATGTTAATTAATTCATCTTTTAAGTGATCAAAGTCAATTTCTCTCTCAATGATCTCTTGGTATAGTCATTATCTTATTTGACTATTTAGTCGAGTATGAATGCGGGATCAATTTTTGGTTGAATACCTATATATTAAATAATTGATAGCCAATTGAGGGGGAGTCAAAGAAAAGTAGAAATGCTCAAAAGATGTGGAAAGAGTTACATCCCAATGAGGAGTGTGAAAACTACCACCACATGGAGGAAAGAGCTACCACCTCGGTCGTCCGAGTACTGTGTGCAGCTACCACATGAATACCAAGCATGGTTTTGTCAACTTTGATTAACTAAAATGCATGATTGAAATACTTGACTCTGTCAAATTTCAAGGTTGGTATAAGGTGGGATTTTTAACGAAAGATGCTCAAAGAGCCACTCTCTTCAACAGATTGTCTAGATATATTATCTAACTTATCTGGGATTTCAAACATCCATTGATCTTGGTATTTCATTTTCTTTACCAAATTGATGATTTGATAAAGGCATTACGCATAAGATCATGTTAGATGTGATTGAAGTTGTTCAACTTTAAGGGTTTTAATTTTCATAAATTTTCGTTTCATTTTTGAGTATTTTTGATAGATTTGGTATAATCTATTTCTTGTTGCATGAAACGATGACTTTTGTTTAAAGTTGATGCGCTAAAGTGCTTACATACTTTTTCTGGTTATTATGGAATTTTTCTAAATTATTCTGATGAAAGGGTAGAATTCAAGATTGATGTCATTTGGAAATCTCCGTAAGTCATCTTTGTAAATTCGTTACATCTTGATAGAGTTTGGATCTCAAGATTATTTTTGATGACTTGTGTTTGATGAATATAACATGAAAAACTGTTTATAATGTTTTATCTTTATTTTTCATGATTTAGGAGTAAATCTTTTTAATTTTGTGAAATTAATTGGATTGAATGACATCTATGTGAATTCATTATTTTAAAGCACTTAAATTGATTTCTTGATGGAATACAAATCGGTATTTGAAAAGATTCAAAATCTGGATTTGTTTCAAGAATTATTTGATTTCTGGTACCGGTACGCAATCTGCATTTTTGTTATATACCGGAACTGAGCTTTTATCTCTCTTTCTCTATGAACTAATGTTGTTAGATTTCCTTTTGTCTAGTATGTTCACTGTTTGACAATTTGTGACAAAAAGGGGGAGAATAGAAATGACGGAGATGAGATCATCGAGATAGGACAAAAAAAAAAAGGGGAAGAACAGAAAATGATGATCGTATCACAAAAAGGGAGAACAGAGATGCTCAAGATAGGGGAGACAAAGAAAAATTGAAAGAGCCGAAAAACAAAAGAACCAAAAGGAAGACGGATCAAATGTAGTATTTTAATTTCTAACGACTAACGTTTGATTTTGTTTGGAGTTTTGTTTTGCAGGAATTACATCACTTTAAGACTCCAAGTCCTAAGTCATAGAGTATGTTCTAGGACTGTTTGGTTCAAATGTATTTTTGTATTTATTGGATCTTTCACGCAAAGAAAATCAATGTTTTGGTGATGACATTGAATTTCGTTTTTTGGTTTAAGATGAGTGACTTAAGCGTTTTTATGTATTTTTGGGTTTTGTCACGAAATTGCCAAAGGGGGAGATTGTTACGGCATTTTGGTGTTGGCATATTTCGTGAGTCAAGTCAGTTGAGTCGGAGTCTTAAAGGGATCAAATTGTCAATCAGCAATCAAAGACTTAGAGAAGATTCAACAAGAGCTCAAGTTGACACTCAGTGTCTTGAGTCTTGAAGATTGAAGATGAAGAATTGTGGATCAGTTACATCAATCTCAAGAAGAAAGTATTCAAAAGGATCAGGTATGTTTAACTAAATAATTTTGGTGATCCGAATACTTTCTTATAGTGTAGAAACACTTGGATGAATTTTTAATTGCATAAAAATCAAAAACTGGACATGGGACATGTTCAGGATCCGGATCAGACAATCCAATCCGGATCCCGAAGGGTGTTGTTCATTGCAAATCCAATCCGGATCCAAGCCTATTCTGATCCGGATCCCGAACATTGGATGTTGCTGAAATTCATGAACGATCCGGATCGGGCCTTGCGATCCGGATCCCGAACCCTTGGATTTCTGGAATCGTCAATCTCGTTACGACGATCCGGATCGCAGTAATCCGATCCGGATCGCCGTCCTGAAAATTTCCAGATAAGGTATGTTTTTGATTCTTATCTCTTTCCAAAGGTTTCTAAACTATAAATAGACACTTAGGGTTTCTCAAGAACGTGAGCAGACCGATCAATTTATAAAACACTTGAGAGCAACCCTAGAGGCTAGGTTTTTATCGTTCTTCTTTATAGCCTCTTTTAGGTCAATTCGACGGTTCTTCCAAGATCTATCTTTTGTCGAATTGATCTAATCTTTGCTTAGAGATTTCTTCTACGGTTCTTCAATGATAATCTAAGCAAAGGATCACCATCGAAGCCAATATTCTTATCGGCTGAGTTTGCGTCGTGGATTCGACGTGGCATCGTGGATTCGGTGTGCTAAAGGCGTTTCGTGGATTCGAAACGTGTGCTCGTGGATTCGAGTGGCGTTCGTGGATTCGAACGTGTGCAGTGGACGTGCAATCGGTGAGCGCAAGGTCCGAAGAAGTTGAAGGAGGGGTTTGAGTCCGTGGAGTCGGTAATCACCTTGTTATTCTTCTTTTCTTAGTGGATTGTTATTGCGTGTTGGTCCCGTGGTTTTTCTCCTGGATTGGAGTTTCCACGTATATCTCGGTGTGCTATTTTTATTTTCCGCATTGGTTTTTATTTTGCACTGAGATTGGTTTTTAAATATTACACCTATTCACCCCCCTCTAGGTGTTTGATAGTACCTATTTAGATCCTTGTGGATCCTATAAAAACCTACAATTGGTATCAGAGCGGGTTTTAGGTTTATCTATCATGTCGGGTGAAAGTGGTAATATTTTTAGACCTCCTCTTTTTGATGGGACCAATTATGCATATTGGAAAGTGCGGATGAGAGCTTTTCTCATCTCTATTGATGAGCGGGTTTGGCAAACCGTTGAATACGGTTGGGTGCATCCGGTTGAGGAAGTAGGAAATTCTACTACCCCAAAACCTCGCTCTAGATGGTCCAAAGAGGAAATCGAAAGATCTTCTTACAATGGGAAAGGTATGAACGCTTTATTTAATTCTCTTTCCTCGACTGAGTTTACACGAATTTCCGCGTGTGAAACCGCGAAGGAAATTTGGGATATTCTCAAAATTACACATGAGGGTACTAATCTTGTAAAAATTCAAAAGCTCCAGATGCTTACAAGTCAATTTGACTCTATTCATATGGAAGAGCATGAATTGTTTACAGATTATTACACTAGACTTCAAGATGTAATTAATACATGTGCTAATTTAGGAGAAAAGATCCCGGAGTCGAAAATTGTAAGAAAGATACTTCGGACTCTTCCGGAACGGTTTAGGGCAAAGGTTACCGCCATTGAAACCGTTAGTCATCCGGATGAGATGAGTGTAGAGGAATTAGTAGGTGCTTTACAAACTTATGAGATGACTTTTCCTACTAATCAAATTTCTTCCAAGTCTTCTTCTAAGCTTACAGGTATTGCATTCAAATCAACAAAGGAAGAAGATAGCGAATCAAGTTCCGACGATGAAATCTCTTTTGCCGATTTTGAAGAACAATTGGCGCGGATCACAAAGAAATTTCGTCGGAAATTTTGGAAGAATCGAACCGATGGATCTTCATCCACGAAACCATCTAAAGGATCATCGGGTTCTAAATCCTCTAAACTCAAAGGCGTTGCAAAACCTTCTAAAGAAAAAGAAAAAGATGATTTCGAAGGGGAAATCCGATGCTATCGATGCAAAGGCTACGGCCATATTTCAACGGATTGTCCTTCTAAGAAATCATATAAAAAGAAGGCTTTGCAAGCAAAAACTTGGGACGATTCTAGTTTCGATGAATCGACCTCAAGTGAAGAGGAAAAAGTTGTTGCTTTTCATGCCTCTCAAATTCCCTCTTCTAATTTGTGCTTATCATCTTTAGTCACTGACTCTATTCCTTTGATTTTGCATGAAACATCAACATCCGAGGAGAGTCATCAAGTGAGGGGGAGTCGGACGAAGAAGAACTCGTTGAGGCATACCAACAACTTCTTGCGGAATCAAAGAAGATGGCCAAGCATATCAAGAAGTTGAGGAAGCAACGACTTGAGGTTCAAGACGAGAATCAAGCTTTAAAGATCAAACTTCATGATCTCGAGGAGGAACAAGGACGTTTATTGGATAACAATAAAATCCTCCAAGAAAAGCTAAACCAATCGGAGACGAACGCAAAATCATATATGGACAAGATTGGTTTTCTTGAAAAGCAGTTTGAGGAGATTCATGTCACCAACCAAGCTTTGACCAAGCAAGTTCATCAACTTAAATCCGACATACAAAGGCTTTCAACCGGTTCCAAGAAACTAGATTGTATGTCCGGATTAGGTCAAACAAGCAAGGTTGGTTTGGGATTTAAAAAGAACCAAACTGTGAATGCTTCAAGTTCCACAATAAATTGAAAGGAAGAACTTGTCACCTATGTGGACTTGAAGGACACTTGGTGAAGAATTGCCCGAAAAAGAGAAAAATTCTTCGGCAACTTCATCTACGGAGCGGACTCAACGGAATCAAAAGACACATCAAGTCAAAGGAGTTCACTCAACCCACCAAAGGTCCGAGCCACAACATCAATCATACAAGTGGATCATTGCGAGGCAAAGACCTAAGGTGGATCAACAGTCAAAGCGGACAACCCCCGGCCACAACGAATCAAGACAACCCAAAATCCAGCGATTTTGGATTCGGAAAGGTGATATCTTTCCTTGTCTTAAGTTCTAAATAGCTTATGACTGTATGTAATGCTTTGATTGGTTTTTCTTTCATATTTTTCTTAATCTCTGCATTACATGTTTTCAATGCTCTTTGTTTTTATACTTTGTTTTTGAACAAAAGGGTTTTTACGAACAAGTGCATTGAATAAAAAGGGCTTCACGTTCATTCACTCCAAATTAATTTTATATGGATTATCAACTTTACTCCATAATCATAATCTTCGAGCATTGGTCATATTGACTTTAATTGCATCTTTTCACGCATTTAGAAATCTATTATGCTCTTGACATCATAATATTTCGATGTTGCAATGATCATTTATGTTAATTAATTCATCTTTTAAGTGATCAAAGTCAATTTCTCTCTCAATGATCTCTTGGTATAGTCATTATCTTATTTGACTATTTAGTCGAGTATGAATGCGAGATCAATTTTTGGTTGAATACCTTATATATTAAATAATTGATAGCCAATTGAGGGGGAGTCAAAGAAAAGTAGAAATGCTCAAAAGATGTGGAAAGAGTTACATCCCAATGAGGAGTGTGAAAACTACCACCACATGGAGGAAAGAGCTACCACCTCGGTCGTCCGAGTGTGCAGCTACCACATGAATACCAAGCATGGTTTTGTCAACTTTGATTAACTAAAATGCATGATTGAAATACTTGACTCTGTCAAATTTCAAGGTTGGTATAAGGTGGGATTTTTAACGAAAGATGCTCAAAGAGCCACTCTCTTCAACAGATTGTCTAGATATATTATCTAACTTATCTGGGATTTCAAACATCTATTGATCTTGGTATTTCATTTTCTTTACCAAATTGATGATTTGATAAAGGCATTACGCATAAGATCATGTTAGATGTGATTGAAGTTGTTCAACTTTAAGGGTTTTAATTTTCATAAATTTTCGTTTCATTTTTGAATATTTTTGATAGATTTGGTATAATCTATTTCTTGTTGCATGAAACGATGACTTTTGTTTAAAGTTGATGCGCTAAAGTGCTTACATACTTTTTCTGGTTATTATGGAATTTTTCTAAATTATTCTGATGAAAGGGTAGAATTCAAGATTGATGTCATTTGAAAATCTCCGTAAGTCATCTTTGTAAATCCGTTACATCTTGATAGAGTTTGGATCTCAAGATTATTTTTGATGACTTGTGTTTGATGAATATAACATGAAAAACTGTTTATAATGTTTTATCTTTGTTTTTCATGATTTAGGAGTAAATCTTTTTAATTTTGTGAAATTAATTGGATTGAATGACATCTGTGTGATTCATTGTTTAAAGCACTTAAATTGATTTCTTGATGGAATACAAATCGGTATTTGAAAAGATTTCAAAATCTGGATTTGTTTCAAGAATTTATTTGATTTCGGTACCGGTACGCAATCTGCATTTTTGTTATATACCGGAACTGAGCTTTTATCTCTCTTTCTCTATGAACTAATGTTGTTAGATTTCCTTTTGTCTAGTATTTCACTGTTTGACAATTTGTGACAAAAAGGGGGAGAAGAGAAATGACGGAGATGAGATCATCGAGATAGGACAAACAAAAAAAGGGGAAGAACAGAAAATGATGATCGTATCACAAAAGGGGAGAACAGAGATGCTCAAGATAGGGGGAGATAAAGAAAAAATTGAAAGAGCCGAAAAACAAAAGAACCAAAAGGAAGACGAATCAAATGTAGGATTTTAATTTCTAACGACTAACGTTTGATTTTGTTTGGAGTTTTGTTTTGCAGGAATTACATCACTTTAAGACTCCAAGTCCTAAGTCATAGAGTATGTTCTAGGACTGTTTGGTTCAAATGTAATTTTGTATTTATTGGATCTTTCACGCAAAGAAAATCAATGTTTTGGTGATGACATTGAATTTCGATTTTTTGGTTTAAGATGAGTGACTTGAGCGTTTTTATGTATTTTTGGGTTTTGTCACGAAATTGCCAAAGGGGGAGATTGTTACGGCATTTTGGTGTTGGCATATTTCGTGAGTCAAGTCAGTTGAGTCGGAGTCTTAAAGGGATCAAATTGTCAATCAGCAATCAAAGACTTAGAGAAGATTCAACAAGAGCTCAAGTTGACACTCAGTGTCTTGAGTCTTGAAGATTGAAGATGAAGAATTGTGGATCAGTTACATCAATCTCAAGAAGAAAGTATTCAAAAGGATCAGGTATGTTTAACTAAATAATTTTGGTGATCCGAATACTTTCTTATAGTGTAGAAACACTTGGATGAATTTTTAATTGCATAAAAATCAAAAACTGGACATGGGACATGTTCAGGATCCGGATCAGACAATCCAATCCGGATCCCGAAGGGTGTTGTTCATTGCAAATCCAATCCGGATCCAAGCCTATTCTGATCCGGATCCCGAACATTGGATGTTGCTGAAATTCATGAACGATCCGGATCGGGCCTTGCGATCCGGATCCCGAACCCTTGGATTTCTGGAATCGTCAATCTCGTTACGACGATCCGGATCGCAGTAATCCCGATCCGGATCGCCGTCCTGAAAATTTCCAGATAAGGTATGTTTTTGATTCTTATCTCTTTCCAAAGGTTTCTAAACTATAAATAGACACTTAGGGTTTCTCAAGAACGTGGGACCAAGACCGATCAATTTATAAAACACTTGAGAGCAACCCTAGAGGCTAGGTTTTTATCGTTCTTCTTTATAGCCTCTTTTAGGTCAATTCGACGGTTCTTCCAAGATCTATCTTTTGTCGAATTGATCTAATCTTTGCTTAGAGATTTCTTCTACGGTTCTTCAATGATAATCTAAGCAAAGGATCACCATCGAAGCCTATATTCTTATCGGCTGAGTTTGCGTCGTGGATTCGACGTGGCATCGTGGATTCGGTGTGCTAAAGGCGTTTCGTGGATTCGAAACGTGTGCTCGTGGATTCGAGTGGCGTTCGTGGATTCGAACGTGTGCAGTGGACGTGCAATCGGTGAGCGCAAGGTCCGAAGAAGTTGAAGGAGGGGTTTGAGTCCGTGGAGTCGGTAATCACCTTGTTATTCTTCTTTTCTTAGTGGATTGTTATTGCGTGTTGGTCCCGTGGTTTTTCTCCTGGATTGGAGTTTCCACGTATATCTCGGTGTGCTATTTTTATTTTCCGCATTGGTTTTTATTTTTGCACTGAGATTGGTTTTATAAGTATTACACCTATTCACCCCCCCTCTAGTTGTTTGATAGTACCTATTTAGATCCTTGTGGATCCTTATATAAAAACCTACATGTGAAGCTACCACATGTTTTGGATGCTAGAAAAATATTTTTGAAATTTTTAGTTGAAGCATTCGGAGATTTATATTCAAAGTTCTTATTTTGAACAATCTTCTGGTTGGTATAAGGTGGGATAGTTGAAAAAGATGCTCAAAGAGCCACCCTTAGGTAATTTAGTGCTTATCTCAATTTGAAAGGGTAGAATTCAAGATTGATGTCATTTGGAAATCTCCGTAAGTCATCTTTGTAAATCCGTTACATCTTGATAGAGTTTGGATCTTAAGATTATTTTTGATGACTTGTGTTTGATGAATATAACATGAAAAACTGTTTATAATGTTTTATCTTTATTTTTCATGATTTAGGAGTAAATCTTTTTAATTTTGTGAAATTAATTGGATTGAATTGCATCTGTGTGAATTCATTGTTTAAAGCACTTAAATTGATTTCTTGATGGAATACAAATCGGTATTTGAAAAGATTCCAAAATCTGGATTTGTTTCAAAAATTATTTGATTTTTGCTTTCTGGTACCGGTACACAATCTGCATTTTTGTTATATACCGGAACTGAGCTTTTATCTCTCTTTCTCTATGAACTAATGCTGTTAGTGATTTCCTTTTGTCTAGTATGTTCACTGTTTGACAATTTGTGACAAAAAGGGGGAGAACAGAAAATAATGATCGTATCACAAAGGGGGAGAACATAAATGCTCAAGACAGGGGGAGAACATGGAGAACATGGAGAACATGTTAGAGATGCTCAAGATAGGGGGAGATAAAGAAAAGATTGAAAGAGCCGAAAAACAAAAGAACCAAAAGGACGAATCAAATGTAGGATTTTAATTTCTAACGACTAACGTTTGATTTTGTTTGGAGTTTTCTTTTGCAGGAATTACATCACTTTAAGACTTCAAGTCCTAAGTCATAGAGTATGTTCTAGGACTGTTTGGTTCAAATGTAATTTTGTATTTATTGGATCTTTCACGCAAAGAAAATCAATGTTTTGGTGATAACATTGAATTTTGATTTTTTGGTTTAAGATGAGTGACTTGAGCGTTTTTATGTATTTTTGGGTTTTGTCACGAAATTGCCAAAGGAGAGAGATTGTTACGGCATTTTGGTGTTGGCATATTTCGTGAGTCAAGTCAGTGAGTTGAGTCGGAGTCTTGAAGTGATCATACTATCAATCAGCAATCAAAGACTAAGAGAAGATTCAACAAGAGCTCAAGTTGACACTCAGTGTTTTGAGTCTTGAAGATTGAAGTAGAAGAATTATGAATCATATACATCAATCTCAAGGAAAATGGATTCGGATTGATCAGGTACGTTTAACTAAATAATTTTGGTGATCCGAATACATTTGAGTAGTCTAGAAACACTTGGATAAGTTTTCATTGCTTAAAAATCAAAAACTGGACAAATTGGATGTTCAGACTCCAGTTCAGAATTTCTAATCCTGAACCGATCCGGATCAGAATTCCGATCCGGATCAGAATTCCGATCCGGATCCCGAACCTTGTTTTTTCAGGAATTGCTGAAAAAAGACGACAGTCAGGATCGCCGTAAATCCGATCCGGATCGTCGTGCGGGAAAAATTCTGTTAAGTCAGTTTTTGATGCTTATCTCTTTCCAAAGGTTTCTAAACTATAAATAGACACTTAGGGTTTCTCAAGAACTACCGATGATTTTATAAAACACTTGAGAGCAACCCTAGAGGCTAGGTTTTTACCGTTCTTCTTTATAGCCTCTTTTAGGTCAATTCGACGGTTCTTCCAAGATCTATCTTTTGTCGAATTGATCTAGTCTTTGCTTAGAGATTCCTTCTACGGTTCCTCAATGATAATCTAAGCAAAGGATCACCATCGAAGCCAATATTCTTACCGGCTGAGTTTGCGTCGTGGATTCAACGTGGCATCGTGGATTCGGTGTGCTAAAGGCGTTTCGTGGATTCGAAACGTGTGCTCGTGGATTCGAGTGGCGTTCGTGGATTCGAACGTGTGCAGTGGACGTGCAATCGGTGAGCGCAAGGTCCGAAGAAGTTGAAGGAGGGGTTGAGTCCGTGGAGTCGGTAATCACCTTGTTATTCTTCTATTCTTAGTGGATTGTTATTGCGTGTTGGTCCCGTGGTTTTTCTCCTGGATTGGAGTTTCCACGTATATCTCGGTGTGCTATTTTTATTTTCCGCATTGGTTTTTATTTTGCACTGAGATTGAGTTTTTTAAGTATTACACCTATTCACCCCCCCCTCTAATTGTTTGATAGTACCTATTTAGATCCTTGTGGATCCTAAAAACCAACATGCAAAACCAAGGAGAGAACAGAAAAAAAGGAGGGGGAAAACCCCCAATGGGTGTGAAAACTACACCAAAAGGGAGTTCTCAGTGGGTACCACCGCCAGGCCCGACGATCTGCCCACTAAGTCCACTAGAGGCATAAGATATCCAATGCAGTAAAAACTGAACAATAAAGCTGGAGACTCTCAACAGCTACCATGCCTCTATCTAAATGCTCAAAAGAGGAAAACTCTGATAAAGATATGCAACACTCGCACACGAGGTGCTCAATCGACCCAATCGAGCTGACTGCCACACTGGGTCCAGTCAAGCCTGCGCCTACCTACAACCACCTCCCACTGCCGGGCAGGAATTACGTAGGGTGTCCATAAGGACTAACTCGCTATCGAGTAGTGGCACATGCAGGCTATTATCAAAATCCACGCTCTCTCTCTCAGAACGGATAGACTAAAGATCCACAACATCTCACACAACGGTCGAAGTACTCACAACGACACAGGATCACCGTCAACCCAAACGGCTCCCAACAATACTAGCACTGGTCTAATCATAGCTACTAGACTCCACTCGGCCCCCAGGCACGAGTGCAACAAATAAATGTTCCTGACATAATAAACCCAATCAAATGAACCGGTATACAACCCGGTACTGCCTGCTCTGTCATCAATCTCATGAACTCAGTATCTCAAGAACTCAGTAGCGGAATCTGCACACATGGCTCGAAACCGCGGGATCGGCACACATGGCTCGCATCCCAAAATAAGTATCAGACCGGCGCACATGGCTCGGTCAATGGCCCACCTCCGGAGTGGCACTCGAGGGTAGCGACCCACACGAGTAAAGTAACTCTGTCATCAGTATCACGATATAGCAGGACTGGATCACGACTCTGATCAAAGTGAAAAAACTCATCCACTAAAGGGAAACCCGATCCGCAAACTGAAACAACAGTAAACAATAAGTGGAAACTCCATCTACTAGAGGAACTCTGATACCCAATCTGATACATGAATAAATATCCGGTCAACCGCCCAATATCCGCGGTTGCCGCAATACCCCACAACTCACAATCAAGATCAACCTGTCCCAGACTCGAAGTCTCAACTACACTATCCCAAACCCCCACTCGAACCCGAGCAACCTGAACCACATGACTAAACAATGAGGAGAAAAGAAGCAAAACATGGTTTCTCCTAAGTCAAATTCCAATATGATAGTGTAGCAATAAATGATGGCCTATCTAGATGTCCTTACAAGCATGCAAATATCCTCAAGGAAATTACAGGGGGTAAAGCATATATAATAGATCCACTAGGGTATAAACAACATACTAGAATCCCTAATGAACCACACCTGTCCATAATCCATGGTCCGTCAAAAGAATGATCAGAATAATACCCGCACAAAGATCTAGCCTCCTACTCCATCGAGTAATCATATCATAAAAGACTATGTGCAACATGGCATGCTAAAAGATCACTACTAAATATATCAATCTGTATGATCTAGGCCATTCCTCAAGCTTCCATCTCGATGCTAAAACATATACAATTAAACGGGCATGCTAACAATCACATAGGATAAATCCCTTTAGGTAAGCTTTTACTATTCATCCTCGTGAATATCCAAATCCCGCAAGTCCCCGATAATATTTAACATGAATATTAATCTTGCAATTCCCTTATACAATCGTCCATCCTGGCTTACCTTACAATAACACACAATGTACCCTAAACATGCATGCATTCTAACATACGGAATTAGAGAACCGTCCACCGGTTCTGGAGATGAAGCAACCCACCTGAAGTGCTTTCCACAGGCAAAGCCGAAGTCGGTGAAGTGTGTAGTCACACGCCAACTCAAAAATCCGCTGAAACTGCACTCTCGGTACTCCGTCGCACAAATCCCTGCGCCAACCAATCTCGCAATCACAACACGATAATCAAATACACCAAAATAACCAAACAGCATATGCTGTTTTCACAACCAGCAGAGAAGAGGGGAATTTCACCTGCGTACAATCCTCCAAAAAATTCCAAAAAAATCACGGTTGCGATCCTCGCGACGAGTAGCCCCAAATCGACTATTTAAACGCCCCGTTCTGATAAATGTAGGCCAAGAAACAATTCGGACAACGTTGGAAGCCATTCCCTCAAGAACACAATCCTGCTGGAAAAATAGCAGTAAAGAAGCTTAATTCTCACCCTCGAAATGACCTCATAAAAATCCAATAAAAATACGGGTGCGTTCCTCTCGAAGAGTAGATATCAATTGACTCCTGAAACACCTCATTCCGATGCCCGGTCGCGGAGATATCGCCGAAATACCACGGTGCTGTCCAAATACTCCGCAATAAAAAATGGGTCAAAAAGAAGCTCGAAAAACTCCAAGAAAAGCTCGGAAATAGGGGGAGATCAAATCACTATAGTTGAAGCCCTACCTGTCGTGAAGCCAACGGAGCAAAAATCACAGAAAAAGGAGCTCGGGGTAGGCTGGGGGAGCTCGTGCACCGAAAAGCGACGGAAAAGAACACCGAAGAAGAAACGTCGCGCCGCGCCGGTAAAATGGAAATCTCGAAATCCGTGCCGCCGAAAAATCCGAAACTTAGCAGGTATATCCCTCTTTTCATGAAGAAGAACTCTTCTTCTCATCCCTCTTCGAGCAGAGGGCTCGAAGGGGTCGAAAACCCCCTGTGAAAGGCCCTCGGATGCAACTTAAGGCAAAACCAAAGAAAAACATTTCAGGAAATACCCATCGTGTCCCCATAACAGGAAACACCAAAACGGGCCGCTCACTGAGCGCCACGTGGCATCCACACAGCAAACACCATACCAGCCCACTCCCTGCGCGACACGTGGCCTCCCCGCGCCCGCTGTCCCGCACGCCAGCTCCTCGGGATTCGCGCCCACGTGCGCGCGCTGCCGCGCCCATACCGCGCACGCACCCCGAGGTAACAACCTCATGCTCCGTGGACCGGGTCCACAACACCAGCAAATCATAAGCTGCCACGTGTCCTCCACCGGTCCACCGTGCACCCGAAAACATCCGTGGACCGCGCCGCCAGAACCGCCCAATAAAAAGTAGCCACGTGTCCTCCCTCTGGTGCACGCCGGCGCCGTGGACCGCGCGCCTGCCCGCGCCCCCGCGCACCTGCCCTTGCCCCTGTGCGCCTGCCCGCGGCCGCGCGCCGCCTGCACGAGCCTGCGCCGCCGTCCTCCGCTGCTGCCCGCCGCCGCCGGCGGTAGCCGGAAACACTGTTCCGGCCATGAACAGTGATTTTACTGTAGCAACCTCCGAAAAATGCATGTAGCCCATTTTGACCGTTTTCGCGCGCTGAGTCCAAATCCGGTGTCCGATTTGCCAAATTCCACTCCTAAAAATTACCGAAGGCATCCGGAAAGGTATTTTTAATTCGAATTTCGCGCTGAGTCTAAATTTGATATCCGTTTTGCGCGAAAACACCTCTAAACATCCGACGGGGTCCCCTGATTACCCACATGATCCATTTTACGCCCGGAGTCCATCACTTGTATCCAAATTGGCGCACAACCACCGCCGACATGCCACGTAGGCCTCCAGTAGCTGCCGGTCACACTGTAGAAGCCCTGCAAGGATCCGGGTCACCACACACTACCACCCCGGGAAGGCAAGTGTGGTCGCCGACGCCTTGAGCCGGAAAGGACAGACGAGGGAAACGGCATTGAGCACCCTTACCCAACAAGATCGTCTAATTGCAGAATTCTCGCAATTGAGACTGGAGGTAGTGCCAGCAGGTGCAGTTGGGAAACATCTGTCCTTGGTGCTGAAGCTTACGCTGAACGAAAGGATCATGGAAGGCCAAACAACGAACACGCAACTACAACTGGTGAGGGACAGAATATCCCCGGAGCAAAGTGGGGATTTTACGATTGGCACGGATAATGCAATAAGGTTCCGGGGACAAGTTAGCGTGCCCGACGTGCCAGAATTGAGGAAAGAAATTCTGACGGAAGCGCATAATGCCCCTACACTGCGCATCCCGGAGGTACAAAAATGTACAGAGACCTGAGGCAGACCTTCGGGTTGCCCAAGTTAAAGAGTGATGTGACGCAATTCGTGGCATGATGTCTGGTGTGCCAACAGGTGAAAGTGGAGCATCGGCGACCGGCGGGAAAACTACAACCATTGCCCGTACCGGAGTGGAAATGGGAATGGATTACTATGGACTTCGTAACCGGTTTTCCGCGATCGCAACAAGGATATGACACGATATCGGTCATCGTGGACCGTCTGACGAAATCGGCCCACTTCCTACCGATTCACACGACATGGAGCAGAAATCGGCTGGAGCAGACCTATATCGACGAGGCGGTGAGACTGCAGGGAATACCGTCATCGATAACTCCTGATAAGGACACGCGCTTCGCGTGGAACTGTCGGCGGAGACTGCAGCATGCATTGGGGACCAAGCTGCGGTTTAACATGGCATTCCACCCGCAGACGGACGGGCAATCAGAACGAGTAGTCCAGATCCTCGAAGAAATGCTTCGAGCTTGTGTGCTAGATCCGGGTGAGGGATGGTTGTGTTACCTACCCCTCGTGGGAATTTGTCTACAATAATAGCTATCAAGCTAGTATGCAGATGGCCCCGTACGAAGCCTTGTACGGACGAAGACGTCGATCGCCTAATTGCTAGGACGACTTGGCGGAGCGAAAGTTGTCAGGGCCAGACCTCGTAGAGGAAACGGAAGCAAAGGTGCGTGTCACGCCCCGAGTCCGCCAATTTGTACGGTTCGGGCACGCCAACAGACCCGCCAATCGGGTACGACCTTTCGCTACCCGATTGGAACGGTAACATCCATGATAACACAACCAGTGTATGCGGAAGCTCAATATCAGAGTATTAAAAATCACTACAAATTTAAACTTTCATTAATAAACAAACAGTTTACAGCGGAAATGAAAGTATACTAGAGTGAACCAAGAACTTAATTTATTACACTTTACTTTTCTGAACTTGCAAATAAAATCATTACAATTCTTTTACATAATTTCCTCACCATACAAGGTTCACTCAAGAAATATATAAATGGGGTACCTCTGCTAGACACTCTAGGTCTCTATGCTGCTGGGCCCTTGCCCCTGTCGTATGCCTCGCTGTCTGCGTCTGGACCGTCTCGACCGCTGCATCCACACCTGAACCTGTGGGGGGAGTCACCCAAGGGGTGTGAGAACTACAACTGAGTTCCCAGTGGGTTCAACCACCGAGAAAAAGTGCCCTACACCACTTGGTCCAATGGAAGCAATAATAATAGTGCTAGGAACTAAAAGCCTCGATATCAGTATGCTGCTATGCAATATAATATATCACTGCGCTATACTATCTGTGTCTAATCATCAACCATCACTACTCTGTCTAGCCACACTAGGCAACTAACCACCAACTCGGCCACTATGCCGCTGTATACTGGGTTACGCTGACCCGGCCACCTTGGCCACTCTCTGTACTTTTTATTCTTTACCTTATGGTGGTTTAGTTTTAGTTAACCCTCAGAAATTCTTATCCAACGGGCCCCAGCCCGGTAGTCCTGCTACCATCAGATAAGATTTCTAAGGTTGCCGATAACACTCGCAAGTGTTACCCCGTCCTGCAGGGGGACTTGTCATACGGGACACTGCCCGATAGGGTCACTGCCCAACTCACTGACAAGAGTACTCAATAAACTGTCATACGGGTCGCTGCCCGGGAGAGGGACCCTTGTCCAACTCCGACAGTTGTACGTTCGCCCCCGTAGGTCCGCCCGTTTTATCTTTATATTTTCTTTCTTTTCTTTTCTTTCTCTTTTCTCTTTTTCTTTCACTTTAGCACTTGGCCTCTTTGCTCTTAGCACTTGCCTTTCTGTCTTATACGAGCTTGTAGCTCTCTTCTTGCCGCTGGCGATCTCTTTCTCTTTTCTTTAAGCATTTAGCTCTTTACTTTCACTTTTAGCCTTTCGAAAGTACCTCGTCCGACGGGTCACTGCCCAGGGAGTCCTGCTCCACTTGACGAGTCTCAAATTCGAAGGCGCCATTTACATTCTCGATATGCTCTTTTAGCCGCTTTTAGCTTGCTATTGCACTTTACCTTTTGCATTTATTACCTCTTATCCTAGGTCTTGCCATAAGAAAACTAGAGAGTCCCTGGACTCCTTTACATTTCACTTTCACTTATTTAACTCAAATTGAAGTTAAAGTTATTGTCTATTTGCCCAGACACCCTATAACTTTCTAGGGTTATATTTGTTTAATTCTTTAACCTTGGGATTTCATCCCACTTTCCTGATTCCTCACTGAATCCTAGAGTTAACTTAACTCTACTTTCCTGTTCCAGTTATAATTTAGAGTTACACTGACTCTAATTTCCTGTTCCATTATTGTCTTAGAGTTACACTGACTCTAGTCTCCTGTTTTTCCTTTCATGTCTCCACACTTGATCTATTTCCTCTCTTCCTGATTCCTTATGGAAATCCTCGAGTTAACTTCACTCTATTTTCCAGTCTGTGAGTTTAAACTCCTTCTAGCTCACCTTAGGTTCCATTTACCTAAGTTCCATGTCACATATGTCCTAGAGTTCCCTGACTCTATGTTGATCACTAACTCTCCTTAGGTTTCCTTTACCTAAGTTCCATGTCACATATGTCCTAGAGTCCCCTGACTCTATGTTGATCACTAACTCTCCTTAGGTTTCCTTTACCTAAGTTCCATGTCACATATGTCCTAGAGTCCCCTGACTCTATGTTGATCACTAACTCTCCTTAGGTTTCCTTTACCTAAGTTCCATGTCCCATATGTCCTAGAGTTCCCTGACTCTATATTGATCACTCTATCCAGTGTCCTTAGGTTATTACCTAAGACCATGCCACTCGTCCCTCCTAGGATAACTCCTAAGTTGATGTCACTCGTCAACCCCTATACTAGGTTTTCTCCTAGTCTTACTACCAACATGTCCTTTTCCTAAATGCCACACGATTCCTAGGGTTATACCCTAACTTGATCATAATCAACTAATCATTTTCATGCATGTAATTCCTTTCATTTCATTCATCAATAATAATTACTTCTACGCATACATACTCATCATGTATCTTTGGCAACCAACAGTTGCACCTTTCCTCTGTGTCCATTTACACATGCTCATTTGTTCCTCAATCTCTGGCAACCAACAGTTGCTCTTTTCATCTGAATCTATCTGGACAGACAATTTTAATCATAATTACCTAACGCCTCTAACAGGCTACTATCATGCTTCGAAATCGAAAAGCAAGGGAGCAAGGGGAGAGGTCACCCAATTTCGGCAGAATTCCCCACCTTGTAGCGTCCCCAATTGCTTGTAGACACTTGCAATTGGTCTCCGCGCGATTCCACTTGTTCCCTCGAGCTTGCACGCAAAACGGTGCACCTCCCTCGAGTCTGCACGTCTTCCAAACCTGCACGCAAAACGGTGCACGTCTTTTCTGACCCTGCACGAAAAACGATGCATAACATTAGGGTCGGCACGCAAAACGGTGCACGTACCTCAAATCTTCACGCAAAATGATGCATGCCTCACTGTAGGATTGCACGCAAAATGGTGCACATTTTTCTTATCCTGCACGCAAATCGATGCAAAATATTAGACTTTGCACATAAAACGGTGCACAACAACTCAATCGGTGCGTAAAACGGAGCACGTACCTTGGGTTGGCACGCAAAACGGTGCACGTTCCTTTTCTGACCCTGCACGAAAAACAATGCATAATATTAGGGTCGGCACGCAAAACGGTGCGCAACAATACGATCGGCACGCAAAACGGTGCACGTATCTTAAATTTGCACGCAAAACGGTGCACGCTTAACTGTAGGGTTGCACGCAAAACGGTGCACATTTTTCTAGCCCTGCACGAAAAACGATGTATATTATTAGACTTTGCACGTAAAACGGTGCGCGATAACACAAGTTGCACGCAAAACGGAGCACATACCTCGGTTTGGCACGTAAAACGGTGCACTTTTCTTTTTCAACGTTGCACGCAAAACGGTGCACGTTTTTTGAGTTTGCGCCCAAAACTGCGTATTTTTGCCGAATCCGCACGCAAAACGGTGCATTTTTCTACAACTTGCACGCAAAACGAGACGCGCCAAAAATACCCGCGACAGTCCGTGCAGCAACGGTACAGTAGAACTCGGTCCCTAACACGCAAAACGGCACGGGGTCAAATTTAATGTCCAAAAAAGAACCCTACAAATTGTGCCCAAAAATGCCGAAAAATAACGTTACCTCGTAAGTCGCGCTGCCCATCGACTTTTGGAAATGCCTTGCGCGCTCCACGAGGTTCACGGCGCGCTCGCGCCCCACGAAATCCCCTATTTTTTTTCCTCTCTCTCTCTCTCTCTCTCTCTCTCTCTCTCTCTCTCGTTCGTGCTCGGGTAGAGAAGAAATGGAAGAAGGAGGGGAGAGTCTGCGGGGAGAAGGAAGAAGAAGAAGAGAAAAAGGAAGGAAAAAAAAGGGAGAGGGGGTGGTGTAGACCCGGTCCACGGGGCCACCAATGGGGAGCCGCCGTGTGGTGGTCCACCACACAAGGGGGGCGCGCACCAGGTCGAGGCGGCGCCCCCGCGCCACGTGGCGCGCGCCCCCGCGCCCAGTGCGCGCCAGCTGTGCGCAACACACCGCGCGCCTAGAAATCTCTTTTTGTTCCGTTTTCTGTCCGTTTTTTGTCCGTTTCCGTCCAAATTTGACAGGCAGCTTCGTTTCAGCCTAATTAACCACAGAAAATTTTAAATTTCCAGTTTGGGCCATTTCTGGGCCACCAAAAGCCTCGCTATATCCAGAATCGCTGGCGGACCCCGTTCTCGCAATCCGGATATCCTATCAACCCGAAATTTTTACTGTGGCCTTAAAACATAATTATGAAGCTCCCCAAATTTTCTCAGAATTTTTCGACACTGTTGGCGGAGCCCGTTCTCACTATCAGGCATCCGATCAACGCGAAACTTTTTCTGTGGTCTTAAAACATATTTACGGGGCTCCCGTAACTTTGTCAAAATTTTTCGACACTGTGAATTTTTCACTAAAAATCTGGGCCCCCTTTCTCCAATAAAATTCCAGATCTCTCCATTTTAACCCGATTTGGGCCCAACTCGCGTCCAAATATTCTTTACTTCCCTAACTTTCATAACAATAGTATTTCATACCACCTTTATTTATATTTATTTATGTGCCGAAAATCCGGTACTTTACATTCTACCCCCCTTAAAATAAGTTTCGTCCTCGAAACTTGAATCACATCTCGACTCCTACTGGATCGAGAAGGAGGAATCTTGTCCCACTACTGGGCTCACTGTATGTCGTTACTGGGCCTCAAACTGCCCGCTCGCCAGATCACACGATCAACTCACTAATGAGTCCCTCTCTCAATCCAGGGACAAACTCAGACCCGGTATCTGGCCACTTTCACCACATAGGTGAAAGACACAGTTGAGCACTTGCTCTCTCGATTGCCACGAATGACTCAGTTTTTACTCGCGAAATTTTCACTTTAATTCCGCCATCATTCTTTTCACAACGAGGTTGCATCTGCAACTAATTACATTTACCGCATTTTCTTTCCGATCGCTCAGCTGCCTAATGTGGAGGGCAAAGGCCAATCCACGAGTTCTCAGCTATCTCACACGCTACTAGCGCTCTAAGTCTACGGGTATCAGCTAACCCGATATCTCGAACTACTAATAGGTTCACAGACCACGATCAAATAGGGGCCTATAGCCCAAAACTAGTCCAACACTATATAATGGCTCCCACTAGCCCACAGACCCAATCGTCATACGGGTAGATCCACACTTAGGATTACTACCCCAACACTCCCACTAGGAGCTACAGTACCTCAATCACCACTAGCTCTACGGCCTGGTCACATCACTCTCAGTGTACTAACAGCCTCAATGCTCACACGTGGCATTCCACGTTCCCGGGTCATCGCTCGGACTACCGTCCCGACCAAATCTCTATCATGCCCCGCCGTCAGGTCTCGGGCCACTGCCTCACACAGCTGACTGCGCCTGCCCACTGGGCTACAGGCCCACAGTCCAACAAACATGGTCCAGGCACGGATCGTCCCTAAGCGAACCCGCTAATCGTCGCCACGCGACCACTACGCTCCACTGAGCAAAACCCAGCTAACTAGTCGTCAATCTATGACCCAAACAATCTATCAACTCTGGCCACACTGGGCAAAGGCTAATGCGCCACCTAATCAGCTCTCTCTGGCTAAACGGTACCTGTGCTCCATGAGCACCTAAACAGTTGGGCGTCCTACGCCCCCACGCTAACTCGCAAGAATCCAGTGTTAAGCGATTTGCTTAAGCATCCCAACGGCTCTTGTGCAACTCTCCCAACTGGGTCGAGGCACCACAATAACTGTCTACCAACTCTGGTGATTAACTCGCAAATCCTGCTGTGGCAATCCTTGCCATTACGCTGATCCGTCGGAACGGCACCACAAAACTCTCGCTCTTTCGAGAGGTGCTCGCATCCTGAAGCCTACTCTAGGCCTCACTAACACTACTACGTGGCAACCTAGCCACAATCAACACGCCACACAGTCACTACCGTCATCAGGGGCGAACTCACGCCGCCTGGCCCGTGAATCTCTCTTGCCCTAACCCTTAGGGCACAGCAACTTGGCTCTCGCGACATAGCGATCACCATTTACCTCGCGAGTCGGTCTCTCACTGGACCTTACTAACCATACTTTGCCAGCAACCTAGCTGACACAAATGTAAAACACCCTATGTCACGCCCCGGGGGTTTTATTTATAGCGGAAACGGTACACAAAGGTAAGCGTGAGGTGCGTACAAAATTTTTTTTTTTTTTTTTTTTTCTTTAAAACCTCCTTCCCCGGCGCGTGCCCAGACCCGCCACATATACAGATTCACTCGAAAGTCGGGCAGAGTCTCCTCTGTATATGCACGGCGTCGCGGCTATTACACCCGTCAAACACAAGCAATCACTTCCAATTAATCACAACAGTTCAATGTAGCATGGTGCATGAAGACTAAACAATACCCGTGGCCAGTCAAGTTGAAAGTATAAACTCACTGTTTTGAAAACAGGCCCACACGGCCTTAGGTTTTGAAACCAGTTTACGAAGTCCTTTTTCTTTTGCTTTCCGGTTGATTTGTTTAGAAAACGGCCAACCGGGAATAATAAAGGAAAAGAAAGTACTCAACATCCACACGACCCCACCAGGGTATCGAGAACCACACAATAACTTACAGTTCCGAATGAAATGCAATGCAGAGAGAGAATAAATAAAAACAGCATACTAGGGCCCCTCAGCCCGACTGCTACCACCTCGGCCTCACCGTCGCCTACCTCTACCCCCTGGAGGTACCTGTCACAGAGTGGGTAGTCAGTGACACTATCATAAAAACAGTACTAAGCAGTAAAGTAGTACCAAACCATAAAGTGAGACTGGCTGGGGCAATCCACTTCTCTCAAACGGGTAACACCTGTATCACCTGTAACACTTTTATCACCTTTACCCCTGTAACACCTGACCGCGTCGGGATCCAATCCCGGCGGTCCCACACCTGACCCCATCGGGATCCAATCCCTTCGTCAGGTCCCACTGCTCGCACCTTCGTGCCTCAAACCCCACACCTACGGGGGCCCCACTACGTCACCTCGTGGGTACACCTGACCGCGTCGGGATCCAATCCCGGCGGTCCCACACCTGACCCCATCGGGATCCAATCCCTTCGTCAGGTCCCACTGCTCGCACCTTCGTGCCTCAAACCCCACACCTACGGGGGCCCCACTACGTCACCTCGTGGGTAAACACGGGTCAAAGACCGCCTTTCCGGAAAAGAGCACCCTTTGCGGTGGCCAAACCGCGGATGCGCGTGTCGCACTCGAGCATAGTAACAAAACACGGGGTAATATAGTAAACCATAGAGCCATCAGTGTTAGTACAGGTTAACATAATATTCAATATCCTCCCCGGAACACTAACATTACTAAACCTCGGGAGAAAAACCCACACTGTTTCAATCCAAGCACAAGGTCCATATAAAGTTTAGAACATCCCTTCTTTTTCTATATTTTCTTTTTCTCTTTGTTCTAAACGTTAGCACAGTCAAACAAGTAGTGCCTATCACCCTTCGATCTTTAACCCCAAGTATGCACAAGATTGAACCCACCCAATTTAGTAGAATTAAAAGCAAGGACTGAAAGCAACAACCCACCTTGTTGTCGCGCTCCTGACCGATGTTAGGTTCTCTCGTGTCTCGGGTACCCGCCCGGGCCTACACGAATCTCGATTTCGTTGGCTAGGGTTGATCTAGGGGGTGATCGTCCTGTTCTTGGGTGAAGGGTATGCCGGCGTTCTTCCTTCTCCTCACCCGCTCCGCCTTGCTTCTCCTCTCGATCGATTGGGAAAAGGGTACGCTCGGTTGGGAAACTGGAAGTTTGGGGAAATTGTGTTTCCTTTTTCCGTTTCTTTGGGGTTTCGTACGTAGGGGGGTTAAGGGGAGTTGTGGGGAGTTGTGGGGAGTGGCCGGTAGTTGGGGGAAGTAGTGGGAAGTTGGGGCGGTTAGTGGGGAAGTGGTGGGAAGTTGGGGGAAGTAGTGGGAAGTTGGGGCGGTTAGTGGGGAAGTGGTGGGAAGTTGGGGGAAGTAGTGGGAAGTTGGGGCGGTTAGTGGGGAAGTGGTGGGAAGTTGGGGGAAGTAGTGGGAAGTTGGGGGAAGTAGTGGGAAGTGGTGGGAAGTTGGGGGCGGTTAGGAAGCGGGAATTAACCAAATTTAAATCAAACGCGGGTAATTAACACGGGTACGAATTGGGGTCCGGTCCGCCTCAAAAACCGTGCTGGTTGCCTGAATCGTTAGCCAACTTCCGGAATTTATTCCGGGAGATTCCGGCGTCGGAATTCAAAACCGATTTCGCCGCCGTTCTCCGTTTCGCGAGTCCTATTAACTAAAAATACCCGCGGGCCCCGACGGTCTGTCCGGAAACAAGAAATTATTCGATCACCCTCCGAGTCTAATTGAAAATAAACAAAACCAAAAGTGGACCCTAGCAATTATTTTAAACCGGCGGTTACTACACCCTATGCTGAAGGTGTTGGCTGCGCTGACAAAAGTTTCGGCGGCCACTGCCATTCCCTTTACTGTCGCCCCTACAGGCGGCGACGCCGTATACTCCTACGTTGTTTGTGCAGCCTCAACTTGCTGCGTTATCAGCCACTGGAGTCTATCTATCTGCTCCAACTGTCATGCTGACGCTACTCTTAGGCGTCGAAACCTGTCTTCCTGTCGGCGGAGAATTTCCGCCGACGGCAAGAAGTCTGACCTACTGTTGGACCACACCAATAAGTGCGGCCACCTGCTATCGCAGCTCGTGTACATTGTTCGACCCAGAGCCCTCTCGTGGCTCGAGCCGAGACAAGTGTGTTTCCCTATGTGGTGTCATCGCTGATACGCACACCACAACGAAACAATTAGCCCAAATTCAGCCATTTGAGCATCGCGCAATCTATATACCGACAAAAAGGCTCATGACCCAATCATGCGAAAGTATAAGAGGGTACTCATTTTCATCTCCAACATTACGTTGTCGGCCGCCAACGTAATATTCGAAGACTGAAAGCTTGTCACCCTCGATCAGTCCCAACATCCTTTTTGGGAACCACATAACCAATCAAATACTTTCGCCCAATAATCCAAACACTCTCTCGTGCTAATCCCTAGGGTCTCCCTAAGGTTCACTAACCACCTAGGACTATTCCTAGGCTCTGATACCACTCTAATCTGTCACGCCCCGAGTCCGCCAATTTGTACGGTTCGGGCACGCCAACAGACCCGCCAATCGGGTACGACCTTTCGCTACCCGATTGGAACGGTAACATCCATGATAACACAACCAGTGTATGCGGAAGCTCAATATCAGAGTATTAAAAATCACTACAAATTTAAACTTTCATTAATAAACAAACAGTTTACAGCGGAAATGAAAGTATACTAGAGTGAACCAAGAACTTAATTTATTACACTTTACTTTTCTGAACTTGCAAATAAAATCATTACAATTCTTTTACATAATTTCCTCACCATACAAGGTTCACTCAAGAAATATATAAATGGGGTACCTCTGCTAGACCCTCTAGGTCTCTATGTTGCTGGGCCCTTGCCCCTGTCGTATGCCTCGCCGTCTGCGTCTGGACCGTCTCGACCGCTGCATCCACACCTGAACCTGTGGGGGGAGTCACCCAAGGGGTGTGAGAACTACAACTGAGTTCCCAGTGGGTTCAACCACCGAGAAAAAGTGCCCTACACCACTTGGTCCAATGGAAGCAATAATAATAGTGCTAGGAAATAAAATCCTCGATATCAGTATGCTGCTATGCAATATAATATATCACTGCGCTATACTATCTATGTCTAATCATCAACCATCACTACTCTGTCTAGCCACACTAGGCAACTAACCACCAACTCGGCCACTATGCCGCTGTATACTGGGTTACGCTGACCCGGCCACCTTGGCCACTCTCTGTACTTTTTATTCTTTACCTTATGGTGGTTTAGTTTAAGTTAACCCTCAGAAATTCTTATCCAACGGGCCCCAGCCCGGTAGTCCTGCTACCATCAGATAAGATTTCTAAGGTTGCCGATAACACTCGCAAGTGTTACCCCGTCCTGCAGGGGGACTTGTCATACGGGACACTGCCCGATAGGGTCACTGCCCAACTCACTGACAAGAGCACTCAATAACCTGTCATACGGGTCGCTGCCCGGGAGAGGGACCCTTGTCCAACTCCGACAGTTGTACGTTCGCCCCCGTAGGTCCGCCCGTTTTATCTTTATATTTTCTTTCTTTTCTTTTCTTTCTCTTTTCTCTTTTTCTTTCACTTTAGCACTTGGCCTCTTTGCTCTTAGCACTTGCCTTTCTGTCTTATACGAGCTTGTAGCTCTCTTCTTGCCGCTGGCGATCTCTTTCTCTTTTCTTTAAGCATTTAGCTCTTTACTTTCACTTTTAGCCTTTCGAAAGTACCTCGTCCGACGGGTCACTGCCCAGGGAGTCCTGCTCCACTTGACGAGTCTCAAATTCGAAGGCGCCATTTACGTTCTCGATATGCTCTTTTAGCCGCTTTTAGCTTGCTATTGCACTTTACCTTTTGCATTTATTACCTCTTATCCTAGGTCTTGCCATAAGGAAAACTAGAGAGTCCCCTGGACTCCTTTACATTTCACTTTCACTTATTTAACTCAAATTGAAGTTAAAGTTATTGTCTATTTGCCCAGACACCCTATAACTTTCTAGGGTTATATTTGTTTAATTCTTTAACCTTGGGATTTCATCCCACTTTCCTGATTCCTCACTGAATCCTAGAGTTAACTTAACTCTACTTTCCTGTTCCAGTTATAATTTAGAGTTACACTGACTCTAATTTCCTGTTCCATTATTGTCTTAGAGTTACACTGACTCTAGTCTCCTGTTTTTCCTTTCATGTCTCCACACTTGATCTATTTCCTCTCTTCCTGATTCCTTATGGAAATCCTCGAGTTAACTTCACTCTATTTTCCCGTCTGTGAGTTTAAACTCCTTCTAGCTCACCTTAGGTTCCATTTACCTAAGTTCCATGTCACATATGTCCTAGAGTTCTCTGACTCTATGTTGATCACTAACTCTCCTTAGGTTTCCTTTACCTAAGTTCCATGTCACATATGTCCTAGAGTCCCCTGACTCTATGTTGATCACTAACTCTCCTTAGGTTTCCTTTACCTAAGTTCCATGTCACATATGTCCTAGAGTCCCCTGACTCTATGTTGATCACTAACTCTCCTTAGGTTTCCTTTACCTAAGTTCCATGTCCCATATGTCCTAGAGTTCCCTGACTCTATGTTGATCACTCTATCCAGTGTCCTTAGGTTATTACCTAAGACCATGCCACTCGTCCCTCCTAGGATAACTCCTAAGTTGATGTCACTCGTCAACCCCTATACTAGGTTTTCTCCTAGTCTTACTACCAACATGTTCTTTTCCTAAATGCCACACGATTCCTAGGGTTATACCCTAACTTGATCATAATCAACTAATCATTTTCATGCATGTAATTCTTTTCATTTCATTCATCAATAATAATTACTTCTACGCATACATACTCATCATGTATCTTTGGCAACCAACAGTTGCACCTTTCCTCTGTGTCCATTTACACATGCTCATTTGTTCCTCAATCTCTGGCAACCAACAGTTGCTCTTTTCATCTGAATCCATCTGGACAGACAATTTTAATCATAATTACCTAACGCCTCTAACAGGCTACTATCATGCTTCGAAATCGAAAAGCAAGGGAGCAAGGGGAGAGGTCACCCAATTTCGGCAGAATTTCCCACCTTGTAGCGTCCCCAATTGCTTGTAGACACTTGCAATTGGTCTCCGCGCGATTCCACTTGTTCCCTCGAGCTTGCAAGCAAAACGGTGCACCTCCCTCGAGTCTGCACGCAAAATGGTGCACGTCCTCCAAACCTGCACGCAAAACGGTGCACGTCCTTTCTGACCCTGCACGAAAAACGATGCATAACATTAGGGTCGGCACGCAAAACGGTGCACGTACCTCAAATCTTCACGCAAAACGATGCATGCCTCACTGTAGGATTGCACGCAAAACGGTGCACATTTTTCTTATCCTGCACGCAAATCGATGCAAAATATTAGACTTTGCACGTAAAACGGTGCACAATAACTCAATCGGCGCGTAAAACGGAGCACGTACCTCGGGTTGGCACGCAAAACGGTGCACGTTCCTTTTCTGACCCTACACGAAAAATGATGCATAATATTAGGGTTGGCACGCAAAACGGTGCGCAACAATACGATCGGCATGCAAAACGGTGCACGTATCTTAAATTTGCACGCAAAACGGTGCACGCTTAACTGTAGGGTTGCACGCAAAATGGTGCACATTTTTCTAGCCCTGCACGAAAAACGATGTATATTATTAGACTTCGCACGTAAAACGGTGCGCGATAACACAAGTTGCACGCGAAACGGAGCACATACCTCGGTTTGGCACGTAAAACGGTGCACTTTTCTTTTTCAACGTTGCACGCAAAATGGTGCACGTTTTTCGAGTTTGCGTCCAAAACTGTGCATTTTTGCCGAATCCGCACGCAAAACGGTGCATTTTTCTACAACTTGCATGCAAAACGAGACGCGCCAAAAATACCCGCGACAGTCCGTGCAGCAACGGTACAGTAGAACTCGGTCCCTAACACGCAAAACGGCATGGGGTCAAATTTAATGTCCAAAAAGGAACCCCACAAATTGTGCCCAAAAATGCCGAAAAATAACGTTACCTCGTAAGTCGCGCCGCCCATCGACTTTTGGAAACGCCTTGCGCGCTCCACGAGGTTCACGGCGCGCTCGCGCCCCACGAAATCCCCTATTTTTTTTCCTCTCTCTCTCTCTCTCTCTCTCTCGTTCGTGCTCGGGTAGAGAAGAAATGGAAGAAGGAGGGGAGAGTCTGCAGGGAGAAGGAAGAAGAAGAAGAGAAAAAGGAAAGAAAAAAAAGGGAGAGGGGGTGGTGTAGACCCGGTCCACGGGGCCACCAATGGGGAGCCGCCGTGTGGCGGTCCACCACACAAGGGGGGCGCGCACCTGGTCCAGGCGGCGCCCCCGCGCCACGTGGCGTGCGCCCCCGCGCCCAGTGCGCGCCAGCTGTGCGCAACACACCGCGCGCCTAGAAATCTCTTTTTGTTCCGTTTTCTGTCCGTTTTTTGTCCGTTTCCGTCCAAATTTGACAGGCAGCTTCATTTCAGCCTAATTAACCACAGAAAATTTTAAATTTCCAGTTTTGGCCATTTCTGGGCCACCAAAAGCCTCGCTGTATCCAGAATCGCTGGCGGACCCCGTTCTCGCAATCCGGATATCCTATCAACCCGAAATTTTTACTGTGGCCTTAAAACATAATTACGAAGCTCCCCAAATTTTCTCAGAATTTTTCGACACTGTTGGCGGAGCCCGTTCTCACTATCAGGCATCCGATCAACGCGAAACTTTTTCTGTGGTCTTAAACATATTTACGGGGCTCCCGTAATTTTCTCGAAATTTTTCGACACTGTGAATTTTTCACTAAAAATCTGGGCCCCCTTTCTCCAATAAAATTCCAGATCTCTCCATTTTAACCCGATTTGGGCCCAACTCGCGTTCAAATATTCTTTACTTCCCTAACTTTCATAACAATAGTATTTCATACCACCTTTATTTACATTTATTTATGTGCCGAAAATCTGGTACTTTACAGTGCGCCTTAACAGGCAGCGGTTGTTGACCGCCCAGAGCTGGTAGAAAGGACACTCGGACCAGAGGCGACGGGAATGGAAATGTGAGGTAGGGGACCATGTGTTGCTACGTGTGTCACCGTCAAAGGGGACAAGACGGTTCGGCATACGAGGAAAGCTGAGCCCACGGTATGTGGGATCGTTCGAGATCTTGGAGCGCGTGGGCCCGGTGGCATACCAGTTGGCCTTACCGCCAAATCTTGAACAGGTGCATAATGTGTTTCACGACCAGATGCTCCGGAAGTACCTCCCCGACCCGTCGCACGTCCTCAACGCTCCGGCCGTCGAACTGCTGAAGGATTTGAGCTTCGAGGAAATGCCGATACGGATCTTGGCAAGAGAATGAAGGGAACTTCGTAACCGGACGATCCCCTACGTAAAGGTGCAATGAAATAACCACGAGGAGCGCGAGGCGCCGTGGGAACTTGAGACAAAATGAGGGAGTGTTATCCTGAGTTAATTAGCGAGGGTTGAGGTTAAGTTTCGGGGACGAAACTTTTTTTAAGGGGTGAGTGGTGTAATACCACAGGTTTTTGGTAACGTTTTACCCTCCTGCTAATAAAAGGTTAAGTTAAGGGAAAGTAAAATAACGGGTTTACTTAAGTTGATAATCGTGAAGTGTGGGTATTTTTGGTTATTATCGGTGTAGAGTCGTTTCCCGAATGTGCGTTTTGATAAAGTAGATCTGTTTGGTAATTGGACTAACCCCGTAGCATGTAAATCCCTTTTATTATGCTAATCAAAGTGGCTGAGGCCGCAATGCTATTCTTACACTCATATTGCTTACACGCACACCGGCAGTTTGGCCACTACACAGGGTGTATTTTTTCGGAAAGATGGTAAGTTTACCCGTGTACCCCACGACTCGTGATGATGGGGACCCCTCAAGGGGAGGCGGCTGCTACTTGGGCAGTCGAGGGGTTGGAGGCACCAAGAAGATGAGTACGGTAGACTGGGGTTGGTGCCCAGCTTGTTTCGGTATTCTGGGGTTGGTGCCCAGCATGTTTTGTGATAGGGATTTAGCGATACATGAGGGGGAAGTAAATGCTCCGGTGTATCGGTTTGCCTTTTTCGCTATTGCATTTACTTATTTGTTTTCTACTTTATCAGTCACTGACCACCCACACTGTGACAGGTCCGAGCAGGGGTGGGAACCGGGACGACGGTGAGGCAACGGTTAGGGGATCTTAGCCCTTTGGGGGCTATTAAACTTTACAGTGTATGGTTATCTTTTTTTGTGTTTGGTTAGTCTAGCTGTGGTTACTTGTGTTTGATTTCTTGTGGACGTTGGAACGAGGATTTCTTGACTAATTGTGGTGAATGTTAGGATTTATAATTGCGGCATGTTTTCCAATCCAAACCTGGTTTCAAAAAGGCGTTTTAAAAAGGGTGCTGTGTGGGCATTGATTTCAAAACCTGTGGATTTATCCTTTCAAACAATGTCACGCCCCGAGTTCAAAAATCAGCGTATAAATTTTTTTTTTTTTTTTTTTTTTTTTTTAAAAATCAGAGTTGCAAAAACAGCCAGAGCAATGACAGACCGCCACATATATAGAAGAGTCCCAATCCCTTATGGAATTGAGCCTTTTCTATATATGCACGGCTAGCTTGGCAACAACATCAGAGTACTAACTACGTACAACTCTAAACAAATATTACAAGTTAACTTTACAACTATCTTTACAAATATACAACTGTAATACAATTTCCTTTCTCTCAACATCTATTACATAACTTTTCGGCTGTCCAGGGTCAACCTCTATATCGATACCTCGCCAATTCGTTCCGACATCCCAACACCCGCTCGACCTGAAAAACAGTCACCCGAGGGTGTGAGACACACCGGAGTGTATCCCAGTGGGCACGACGAGCCGAGAAATAGCAGATCGTACCTACTGGTATACAATACTAGAGGATAGTAAAAAGTCACAGAGGTTAGGATAAGCAGATATATATTTGGAGCTGTAATTAAATCAACTTATAAAATCTTGAAGCAAGCATAGGCTGACATCTATAACAAGAATAGGAATCAGGAAAATTATATGATATGATAAAAGCAGGCTAAACAAGCAACAAATGCATCAACAATTGAAATATCAAATACCCAATCATAAGCCACCATATTGGTCTACAAGACCTCAGGGAAAAACTCGCCGATCCTGGCATCAAACAGAAGCATGCTGATATAGATTCTAATCAAAACTAAGCAAGCATTGGGTAATCATAAGAGTATGATGTAAAGCAGATTAACCAGGCATATTATGCATCAATGAAAGAACAAGCAAGTACCCAATCAAAAGCCACCATTTTGGTCTACAAGACCTCAGGGATACCTCGCCGAACCTGGCACCAACCTGGCTGACATACTCCGGCACCCTCGGGCACTAACCTGGGAGTCAACACTCCGGCACCCTTGGGCACTAACCTGGGAGTCACGGGTCATATACCAGACCACTTTACCGGTAAAGAACATCCACACGGGGCGCGACTCCGTTGATGTTCGTGAAGTACAGCAGTGCGGGCGATAAATCATGCGAATGCTCAAGCTCACGGTCCACAGACCGGGTAATCGGCAACAAGCCAGAATCAATCCCCTTTGGGATGCAACAGTGATATGATAACCACATCTCTACTCAGTGCAAGATTATAACAACAACAACTGAATACCAATCATACAGACTCACCAGTCATGCAGACTAAATACATGTTTTTGAGAAGAACATTTTGAAAAGTCCCAACCTCGAAGAGCGTTGCCCTCGTCCTATCAAATAAGAACAAACTCAGGCGACCCTACGAAGCTCGGTAGGTTTTAGGTCCAAACCTCGAAGAGCGTTGCCCTTGTCCTATCAAACAAGAACAGACTCAGGCTACCCTATGAAGCTCGGTAAAAGCATTTATTTAATAAAATTATGTATTTAGCAGCATAACGGGTGAACCACAAGTCGAAACAAGCCAATCAACAATGCAATATCAGAATCAACTGAATCTTAACTCATATGTAGGAGTAATCATCCACTAATCCAATCAAGGATGCAATATCAGAATCAACTGAATTTCAACTCATATGCAGGAATATAATCATCAACTAATCCAATCAAGGATGCAATATCAGAATCAACTGAGTCTCAACTCATATGCAGGAATATAATCATCAACTAATCCAATCAAGGATGCAATATCAGAATCAACTGAGAATCAATCATGCACAACTAAAATCTCTTGAAAACATGTTTTATGTCCAAACCTCGAAGAGCTATGCCTTCGTCCTATCAAACAAGAACAGACTCCGGCGACTCTGCGATGCTTGGAGACAAAACATTGGTTGAATAAAAACACGTTTATAGCAAAATAAACTGATCAAAAGGAAGACAGGCTCAAATATCATCTTAGGCTAACAAGAACAGGGGTCCAACCAATACCATACCCCAGAGGGCCGAAATGATAAAGCCCGGACCGAAGATAAACCCACCTGTCAATTTGCAGGCGACTAAACCGAATCGACTGTACGCACGAAACCCAGAAGTAACCGAACAGACCTGAATCAAACATATTGTTCAGGAATAATTCTAACAAAAAGTTTAGGAAACATCAACACACTGTTCTAAACAGTACGCAGTGCCAAAATTGCATTTAGACCCTTAGGGTTTCCAAAAATCACATTTTAAGTGTCATTTGAGCGCTGTTTTCGCTCGTTCTTTCAACTGAAAACTCATTTTAACAAACCGTCACTTCCAGCAGGTGACTTTTAACTTGCTGAACATCGTGCTCACACATTTGTGGCAGCATGCATCCCGAGGAAAACTTCGGGCCATAAAACACTCCTCTAACATAGCCATTTTGCATTTTTGTTTCTTCGGATCATAAAAATCAATTTTTAACGCGAGCATCGCGTCCAGTGACCCCAAATTAGTCAAGAGCACACTGTCGCGGCTTCGCAAACACCCTAGAACAGTGTTTTATTCCAACTTTACCTTTCTAGGTTGATTTAACTATAACTTTAATTCTACTCATCAAACAACTAAAGTTTGTATATCAAAATTACTCTAAATATTGCTAGGATACCAGGGCTTGCACTGGTTGCAGCCCAGGTGTGCTGGTTCAAGCAGAACCAAAGCCAAGTTTACTTAAAGGTTCACAATGCCCCAAATGTTAATCCGTACAGAATCAGTTTGATCTGAAGTGAGCACCAAGCTCAGGGGACATTTTTGAGCAACTTTCATTTTTACAGAAAAGCCAAATTCCAATTTTTTTGTCATTGTGGCATTTATACAAACACATGGTGTGCACTATTCATACAACATTACCTAAACCAATTTCCAACTTTGTTCACTGCCTACACTGCATCTGAAGCATTCTAACATGGATAAACTTTATCTACTACGTTCCTGGAGTGATTCCCATCAACCTGGAGCCACCAAAACTCCCCAGGATGGCCGAGCTCGAGGAAGAAGATGGAGGCCAAAGCTTTGAAATTCGTGATCACCTAACCAGGGGTTCTGGACCCAAACAACTTGACCAAAATTTCCCCAAAACTCGCAATGAGTCTTCCTGGACCAGTGCCCGACGACGGGGCACGGCGACGGCGCGGCGGAGCTAGCTCCATTTTCGAGCTCTTCCACCTCTAATGGCAAAATTTTACAGAAGCAATATAAAGCTCTAAAACTTGCATGATAGGTTCCCCTGGCCCACACGAAGCTTCACGACCCTTCCTCCCCGGCCGGAGATGGCCGGAGCGCCGGCGGTGGCTTCAAGGTTCAATTTCGAACCCAACTCGGCCTTACCCTCCAAAGCTTGCATGGGACCCATGCAATTGCATGGATGGGATCCTCTTGGTCCCAGAAATGCTTCTGGACACTTGGCCGGCGGTGGGGAAGCGCGCCGACGCCGGAGCACAAGGCTCGGCCAACTTGCAACAAAACCGAAAATTAGGGCATTGAATTTCTCCAAGTTTACTCAACCATATCCCCCCAAACTCTGCAGAATTAATATACATGTCCTATAGTCTTGTCATACAAATTTTGAGCCATTTTGGTTAAATGGTTGCCAAGATCTATCGAGGCGGAGCATAGTTAGGTTTCCGGCGACCCTTTGTGGCCGCCGGCCAACCGCGTTGCATGGGGGCTCGGGGATTTGCATGGAGCATGCTTAGGGCTTAGGGAGTCCACTGTTAAAGGTCCTGGGCTCATACAACTAAAGGTTTGGAAACCTTACCTTGGCCGAGCTCGGGGAAGGAGGAGGAAGCCGGTTCCTGGTGCTTCCTTCACGCGTGGCCACGGCAGGCTCCAGGAACACTTCACTGGTACAGAGGAACTCCACTGGATCTCCAGATCAATACTTGGAAGAAGTTGGTTCCATCTTCTTCTTCTCTCTCTCTCGGGTTCCCTCTCTAATGGGGTGTATCCCTCGGCCAACTTCAAAGTACAGGGATGATCTGGGTGATGCAAAGAGGCCACAAGTTGCTTCTTACTTCCCCCCTGACCCCTCGTGTTGCCCTCCAAAAAGACCAAGGGTCACTTGCATTGAATGTAATATTCCTTTACAAAATAACCCAAACCCGGTTCAAACCTAAACCTCATCCTCTGGGTTCTTCACAGCAGATGCAAAATGCACCCAAGTCCCTCACATTTAAGCCCCTAAGTGTTTGGTACACAAAAGACATAAGTTTAATAGAAAAATACTGATTTTTCGGCGCTTTTCACGCATTTCGAGACAAACCGTTCGTCAATTCGCGAAACGGACTTCGCCACGACGTCCGGCTCGTCGAGACCTGTCAAGTAGCGTATTTGTTTGATTTGTTTGACGCTTAGATAAAAAGTTGTTCCATAATGTTCGACAAAATACAGTGCGTTGCACGCACTTCGATGCACCCGGGTCGCCAAATGCGAAATCCGTCAGTGCCATTGTGTCCGGAACGTCGAAATTAGCTAGGGTTCATTACTCATACCCCTATATTAAATCTCTAGACCGTGATTTGGCTATTAGTGATCGCAAGGGAATTAAAATAGGGGTTACTATTCACAACTTAAGTTGTGGGGCCCACTATTTCATCGCTGATTTCTGGAAGATCCGACCGTCAGATCGTCGACAAGTGAATATGAAATTTTCATGTTTCGACGAGACGATCGCAATGGTGATCTCGGATGCCCCGATCAAAAGTCGGTATTTTTGGGCCACTATTGCCTATTAATTGCCTATTTTGCCATTTAAATAATCCAGAAAATTATTTAAACTTATATTTTGGATTTTTAAAAGTCACGGTTACTACATCACTCCCACCTTACAAGAAGTTTCGTCCCCGAAACTTAATACAACTAAACCTCTAGTAAGTCTCTAATAGATTCACGATAGTGACAACTAGTCACAAGATATTAATAATCTCCAAGGCTACTAAGTTAGACCCAATCTGGATATTCCCCATCACAGGGCAGAATATTTCTCAGTTCTTTCGAAAGTACGTTGTCGGCCGCCAACGTGCTTACCAGAAGAAAAGTGAAATACCATAGATCTGTCGCCAACAACTAGTTGGGAACACAACTCATATCTGAAGGTACATCACATACCTCCCTTCATAATTCCTATGCCGATAATACGACCTCCATCAAAGGTCACAACCATCTTGTGGTTAAGAATGCTACCCTGACTATCCACGAGATTCTAAAATCATATCCCAACGTTTTCCAACTCCTTATTAAATCCGACACATAGGCAAAAATGTGAATTCAACCCAAATCAGGATTACCATCGGGCACACAAGTCACTGCATTATGACAAGGGGTCAGAATCGACATCTTATGAAATCTCTGAGCAACTATAGAGCTGGTGCAGTACTAGCAGTCATCTACTGCTGCGTCATTAATCCAACAATTATTGCAAAAACCGTGGTCCATCTTTGAACCACAAATACTGTAACTGATCTGAGCCCTCTGGCTCCACTGAAACATCAAGCCCACGGTCGAAACCATGACCGCGGCTAACCCTTGCACTAACAATGGTTCTCAAAACGTGAACACGAAACACTTCTAAGTTTCAAACCACTATTCCAAAACCCAGCGCTATCTCGTCGACACAAGTCATCCTAGGGTTCGTTCTTAGCCAAACCTAGACATCGTATTCCTATTGCTCTGATACCATCTAATCTGTCACGCCCCGAGTTCAAAAATCAGCGTATAAATTTTTTTTTTTTTTTTTTTTTTTTTTTTTTTTTAAATCAGAGTTGCAAAAACAGCCAGGGCAATGACAGACCGCCACATATATAGAAGAGTCCCAATCCCTTATGGAATTGAGCCTTTTCTATATATGCACGGCTAGCTTGGCAACAACATCAGAGTACTAATTACGTACAACTCTAAACAAATATTACAAGTTAACTTTACAACTATCTTTACAAATATACAACTGTAATACAATTTCCTTTCTCTCAACATCTATTACATAACTTTTCGGCTGTCCAGGGTCAACCTCTATATCGATACCTCGCCAATTCGTTCCGACATCCCAACACCCGCTCGACCTGAAAAACAGTCACCCGAGGATGTGAGACACACCGGAGTGTATCCCAGTGGGCACGACGAGCCGAGAAATAGCAGATCGTACCTACTGGTATACAATACTAGAGGATAGTAAAAAGTCACAGAGGTTAGGATAAGCAGATATATATTTGGAGCTGTAATTAAATCAACTTATAAAATCTTGAAGCAAGCATAGGCTGACATCTATAACAAGAATAGGAATCAGGAAAATTATATGATATGATAAAAGCAGGCTAAACAAGCAGCAAATGCATCAACAACTGAAATATCAAATACCCAATCATAAGCCACCATATTGGTCTACAAGACCTCAGGGAAAAACTCGCCGATCCTGGCATCAAACAGAAGCATGCTGATATAGATTCTAATCAAAACTAAGCAAGCATTGGGTAATCATAAGAGTATGATGTAAAGCAGATTAACCAGGCATATTATGCATCAATGAAAGAACAAGCAAGTACCCAATCAAAAGCCACCATTTTGGTCTACAAGACCTCAGGGATACCTCGCCGAACCTGGCACCAACCTGGCTGACATACTCCGGCACCCTCGGGCACTAACCTGGGAGTCAACACTCCGGCACCCTTGGGCACTAACCTGGGAGTCACGGGTCATATACCAGACCACTTTACCGGTAAAGAACATCCACACGGGGCGCGACTCCGTTGATGTTCGTGAAGTACAGCAGTGCGGGCGATAAATCATGCGAATGCTCAAGCTCACGGTCCACAGACCGGGTAATCGGCAACAAGCCAGAATCAATCCCCTTTGGGATGCAACAGTGATATGATAACCACATCTCTACTCAGTGCAAGATTATAACAACAACAACTGAATACCAATCATACAGACTCACCAGTCATGCAGACTAAATACATGTTTTTGAGAAGAACATTTTGAAAAGTCCCAACCTCGAAGAGCGTTGCCCTCGTCCTATCAAATAAGAACAGACTCAGGCGACCCTACGAAGCTCGGTAGGTTTTAGGTCCAAACCTCGAAGAGCGTTGCCCTTGTCCTATCAAACAAGAACAGACTCAGGCTACCCTATGAAGCTCGGTAAAAGCATTTATTTAATAAAATTATGTATTTAGCAGCATAACGGGTGAACCACAAGTCGAAACAAGCCAATCAACAATGCAATATCAGAATCAACTGAATCTTAACTCATATGTAGGAGTAATCATCCACTAATCCAATCAAGGATGCAATATCAGAATCAACTGAATTTCAACTCATATGCAGGAATATAATCATCAACTAATCCAATCAAGGATGCAATATCAGAATCAACTGAGTCTCAACTCATATGCAGGAATATAATCATCAACTAATCCAATCAAGGATGCAATATCAGAATCAACTGAGTCTCAATCATGCACAACTAAAATCTCTTTAGGAAAACATTTTGAAAACATGTTTTATGTCCAAACCTCGAAGAGCTATGCCTTCGTCCTATCAAACAAGAACAGACTCCGGCGACTCTGCGATGCTTGGAGACAAAACATTGGTTGAATAAAAACACGTTTATAGCAAAATAAACTGATCAAAAGGAAGACAGGCTCAAATATCATCTTAGGCTAACAAGAACAGGGGTCCAACCAATACCATACCCCAGAGGGCCGAAATGATAAAGCCCGGACCGAAGATAAACCCACCTGTCAATTTGCAGGCGACTAAACCGAATCGACTGTACGCACGAAACCCAGAAGTAACCGAACAGACCTGAATCAAACATATTGTTCAGGAAATAATTCTAACAAAAAGTTTAGGAAACATCAACACACTGTTCTAAACAATACGCAGTGCCAAAATTGCATTTAGACCCTTAGGGTTTCCAAAAATCACATTTTAAGTGTCATTTGAGCGCTGTTTTCGCTCGTTCTTTCAACTGGAAACTCATTTTAACAAACCGTCACTTCCAGCAGGTGACTTTTAACTTGCTGAACATCGTGCTCACATATTTGTGGCAGCATGCATCCCGAGGAAAACTTCGGGCCATAAAACACTCCTCTAACATAGCCATTTTGCATTTTTGTTTCTTCGGATCATAAAAATCAATTTTTAACGCGAGCATCGCGTCCAGTGACCCCAAATTAGTCAGGAGCACACTGTCGCGGCTTCGCAAACACCCTAGAACAGTGTTTTATTCCAACTTTACCTTTCTAGGTTGATTTAACTATAACTTTAATTCTACTCATCAAACAACTAAAGTTTGTATATCAAAATTACTCTAAATATTGCTAGGATACCAGGGCTTGCACTGGTTGCAGCCCAGGTGTGCTGGTTCAAGCAGAACCAAAGCCAAGTTTACTTAAAGGTTCACAATGCCCCAAATGTTAATCCGTACAGAATCAGTTTGATCTGAAGTGAGCACCAAGCTCAGGGGACATTTTTGAGCAACTTTCATTTTTACAGAAAAGCCAAATTCCAATTTTTTTGTCATTGTGGCATTTATACAAACACATGGTGTGCACTATTCATACAACATTACCTAAACCAATTTCCAACTTTGTTCACTGCCTACACTGCATCTGAAGCATTCTAACATGGATAAACTTTATCTACTACGTTCCTGGAGTGATTCCCATCAACCTGGAGCCACCAAAACTCCCCAGGATGGCCGAGCTCGAGGAAGAAGATGGAGGCCAAAGCTTTGAAATTCGTGATCACCTAACCAGGGGTTCTGGACCCAAACAACTTGACCAAAATTTCCCCAAAACTCGCAATGAGTCTTCCTGTACCAGTGCCCGACGACGGGGCACGGCGACGGCGCGGCGGAGCTAGCTCCATTTTCGAGCTCTTCCACCTCTAATGGCAAAATTTTACAGAAGCAATATAAAGCTCTCAAACTTGCATGATAGGTTCCCCTGGCCCACACGAAGCTTCACGACCCTTCCTCCCCGGCCGGAGATGGCCGGAGCGCCGGCGGTGGCTTCAAGGTTCAATTTCGAACCCAACTCGGCCTTACCCTCCAAAGCTTGCATGGGACCCATGCAATTGCATGGATGGGATCCTCTTGGTCCCAGCAATGCTTCTGGACACTTGGCCGGCGGTGGGGAAGCGCGCCGACGCCGGAGCACAAGGCTCGGCCAACTTGCAACAAAACCGAAAATTAGGGCATTGAATATCTCCAAGCTTACTCAACCATATCCCCCCAAACTCTGCAGAATTAATATACATGTCCTATAGTCTTGTCATACAAATTTTGAGCCATTTTGGTTAAATGGTTGCCAAGATCTATCGAGGCGGAGCATAGTTAGGTTTCCGGCGACCCTTTGTGGCCGCCGGCCAACCGCGTTGCATGGGGGCTCGGGGATTTGCATGGAGCATGCTTAGGGCTTAGGGAGTCCACTGTTAAAGGTCCTGGGCTCATACAACTAAAGGTTTGGAAACCTTACCTTGGCCGAGCTCGGGGAAGGAGGAGGAAGCCGGTTCCTGGTGCTTCCTTCACGCGTGGCCACGGCAGGCTCCAGGAACACTTCACTGGTACAGAGGAACTCCACTGGATCTCCAGATCAATACTTGGAAGAAGTTGGTTCCATC
Source organism: Tillandsia fasciculata (assembly GCA_029168755.2). Taxonomy (NCBI): domain Eukaryota; kingdom Viridiplantae; phylum Streptophyta; class Magnoliopsida; order Poales; family Bromeliaceae; genus Tillandsia; species Tillandsia fasciculata. Next base: position 119,149 of record JAQOTM010000448.1, on the reverse strand, counting down.
TTCTTCTTCTCTCTCTCTCGGGTTCCCTCTCTAATGGGGTGTATCCCTCGGCCAACTTCAAAGTACAGGGATGATCTGGGTGATGCAAAGAGGCCACAAGTTGCTTCTTACTTCCCCCCTGATAGGGTGAAGAAGCTCTCTAAAGTAAAAACTCACACATAAAATTTGCTACAGCAAATGAAGTGGAAGAAACACTTTTTTTCTTTTGTTGTGTCAAACAAGCTTACAATCAAAGGATTTAAATAGAAGAAGAAAACTTAAAGCTTAAGAAAACCTAACTCAACACATGTTCTCCACTACACCCACTACACATGTGCTCCTAAAAACTAGTTAGCATGAACTCCACTACATAGCCCACTACTTACACAAATTAAGCCATCACTCCATGACTTAATCAACTTCTAACTAAATTGGTCCACTACTAGCACTACATTCATCCACTACATGCATAATAATAGGACCACTAACATCATAAAGTATTTGCATCATTTTTCAACACTCCCCCCTGATGCAAATTCAGTAACACCGAGGGCTTTTCTGAACTTTAAAAATTTGTCGTGAGAGAGAGCTTTTGTCAATCCATCGGCAACTTGTTCGTTGGTGGAACAATTCTTCATGTCAATTTGCTTATTATGGACAAGATCCCGAATGAAGTGATGACGTATTTCGATGTGTTTTGTACGACCATGGAATACCGGATTCTTCGTCATTGCGATGGTTGAACGGTTGTCACAATATATTTCCGTTGGATGTTCTTGTGCATGATGTAGATCCTCCAAAATTCTTTGCATCCAAACAGCTTGACATGCGGCCGATGTTGCTGCTATATATTCAGCTTCAGAGGAGGACAATGCGGTAGTAGCTTGCTTCTTTGATGTCCAAGAAACAGCTCCTGATCCAAAATTGAAGATCCATCCGCTTGTGCTTTTCCTGTCATCTTGAGAACCTGCCCAATCACTATCACTAAAACCAACCAATTTGAGATTAGTAACTGGGTGGTACCAAATGCCGAAATTAATAGTTTCCCGAATGTAGCGTAGAATTCGTTTTGCAGCTCCAAGGTGATGCTTTGTAGGATCATGCATAAATCTGGATATTAAGCTGACGGAAAACATAATATCAGGACGTGAATGTGTCAAATACATTAAACCCCCAACTATACTTCTGAAAATTCGCGCATCAACTCTTTCTGTTCCATCATCCTTTGTCAATTTTTCATTCGAATTCATAGGAGTTGCAAATCCTTTACAATTCTGCAGCTTAAATTTTTTGAGCAAGTCCAATGCATACTTTTCTTGAGTCAAAAAGATACCATTATCAGTTTGCATAACTTGAAGACCAAGAAAATAATGTAAAAGTCCCAAATCTGACATATCAAATTCATGCATCATAATATTCTTGAAATCATGAATAAGATGATCCGATGAACCCGTGTAAATTATGTCATCGACATAGACACAAATAATGATAATCTCTTTACCTTTCACCTTTATATATAACGTAGGTTCATTCTCGCTTCTCTGAAAATCATGTTGCCGGAGATGGATATCAAGGCGGTTATACCATGCTCTAGGGGCTTGCTTCAAGCCATAAAGAGCTTTCTTGAGCTTGTAGACTTTCTCTTCTTTTCCTTTAACGACAAAACCCTGTGGCTGCTCTACATACACATCTTCATCCAAATTTCCATTGAGAAAAGCCGACTTAACATCGAATTGATAAACAAACCATTTCATTTGAGCAGCTAAAGCTAAAATAATTCGAACAGTTTCTAAACGAGCAACAGGTGAAAAAGTTTCAAGAAAATCAATACCAGGTTTTTGAACATATCCTTTGGCTACAAGCCGCGCTTTGTATTTTTGAACCTTTCCGTCAGCACCATGCTTCACCCGATAAACCCATTTTACACCAATTGCTTCTTTTTCTTTTGGCATGTCAACAAGCTCCCAAGTTCTGTTCTTTTCAATAGCTGCAATCTCTTCATGCATTGCGTTCTTCCATTCCTTTTTTTCATAAGCTTCTTCAAAACATACGGGCTCTGCAACCATAAGAGCAAATTTGCAAGTTTCATAAATTTCTTTCAAGGACTTTACCTTTAAAGGAGGGGTTTCTGAATCTGACAATGATGAAGTCGATTTTTCCATAGTTTCTTTCCTTTGGCCTTTTGGAGTGGCTTGCGAAGCTTCTACTTCTTCATTTGGAAGTGCGAGTGACTTTCTTTCGTCAATTGGTAATGGTACATGCGCACTTTCATTCCAATCCCAAAAATTTTCTTCATCAAAAATAACATCTCGGCTTATAAGTAGTTTCTTTGTTATCGGATTGTATAGTCGATAGCCTTTTGATTCATTACTATAGCCAATAAAGATACATTTTTCACTTTTGTCATCCAATTTTTTACGATTTTCGGTGTGAACAAATGCATAGGCAATAGAACCAAAAATTCTAAAATAGCTCACCTCGGGCTTTCTTCCACACCAAGCTTCAAAAGGTGTCATATTACGTACCGCCTTGGTTGGAGATCGATTTAGGAGGAACACCGAGGTTGCTACAGCTTCAGCCCAAAAATCATTTGGAAGCTTCTTCTCTTTAAGCATACTTCGAGCCATCTCCACTATTGTTCGATTTTTGCGCTCGGCAACTCCGTTTTGCTCCGGTGTATACTTCACTGTTAATTGCCTGCAAATGCCATTTTCTTTGCAAAAAGAAAAGAAATTAACGGATAAAAACTCTCCCCCTCGATCTGTTCGGAGAATTTTAATGGAATACCCACTCTGGTTCTCAACTTGCGCCTTAAACTCCTGAAATCTATCAAGTGCTTCTGATTTCTGTGCGATGAAGTACACCCAACTCATTCTGGTAAAATCATCAGTAAACAACAAAAAGTACTTACTTTTGTTAAGAGAAAGAGTTTGCATTGGACCACAAATGTCGGCATGTATCAACTGTAGAGGTCTTGAAGCTCTCCAAGATTTTCCAATGGGAAAGGAAATTCGGTGTTGCTTGCCATAAACACACCCTTCACAAACTTCATCCATACAATCTATTCCCGGTAAGCCAAACACCATTTTCTTTTGACTCAACAATTTCAATCCATTAAAATGTAAATGACCATAACGCAAATGCCAAAGCCATGATTCATTTTTAGTATTAGCAACCAAAGCATGCTCATCAATACATGAAATGTCAAGTACAAACATCTTATTTTCAGCCATATGAATCTTAATCAAAGGCATTTCAGATTTTTCATGACTAATCTCACAAAAATTATCATGAAACTTAACATGATATCCTCTTTCAATCAGTTGTCCAACACTTAGTAAGTTATGAGCCAATGAAGGTACATAATAAACATCGTTGATAAGCTTTTCCATACCTGACTTAGTTTTTATAGCAACTGTCCCTTTTCCTTCAATTTGTAGAACCTTATCATCTCCGAGCCGAACTTGCAATTTTACGGATTCATCAACGTGACGAAAAAGGTTCTTAAATCCCGACATATGGTTGCTACATCCACTATCCAAAATCCACAAATCAGCACTACTAATATTAGAATTCAGACAGGTAAGAAATAGTTTACCTTCATCTTCTTTCTTTTCTGCATAGTTGGCTTGTTGTTTTGCTTTAGCCCAACAATAAGATTCTATATGACCATATTTCTTACAAAAATGACATTGCTTACTTTTATAGCCTTGGCTTTGGTTGCTTTTCTCGTTGTCATCTTGTTGATAGTTTGTATCGAATCTTCCTCTACTATAGCCTCGGCCTCTTCCACGACCGCGAAAGCCACTTCTTCCACGGCCTCTTCCTGCATATTTTTGGTCGCCTCTTGACTTCGAATTCTCAACTCTTGAGTCAAATGCATTTTCTGCACTTTTCTCGATTGATCTGTTTAGTCGCTGTTCATGAGCTAAAAGAGAACCAATTAATTCATTAAATGAATAATTTGATAAGTCCTTTGATTCCTCTATGGCGGCGACAATATGATCAAATTTAGGAGGAAGACTTCTCAAAACTTTTTCGACCACTTTCTTCTCAGAAATATCATCACCAAGACATTTCATCTGATTAATAATGATGGCAACTCGAGAAAAGTATTCTTGCATACCTTCGGTATTTTTCATGTAGAGATTTTCAAATTCTTTTTGGAGAGTTTGTAGCTTTACCGTTCGAACTCGGTCATTTCCATGATATTCTTGCTTCAAGATAGTCCAAGCTTCATTTGATTTGGTGGCATTTGCAATTCGAGGAAAAATAGTGTCGTGCACTGCCTGCTGCAACACAAGCAACGCCTTGGCATCCTTTTTGCGGAGCTCTTTTTGATCTGCTGTCTTATCTGTACTTTTTGAACTTTCTGCTTCTGCATAACCATACTCAACTAGATCCCAAAGATCTTGTGAAATAAAAAAAGTTCGCATTTTGATGCTCCAAAATTCATAATTTTCTCCATTAAAAATTGGAACCAAGGATTGAGAGAGATTAAGTGCACTTGAGTTACTCATCATGGAAACAAATGCAATGAGAATATACCTCTCTTTGTACGACAACCCTTCCGACTGCTTCTTGCTTGAATACCACAACGCCCAGTCTTGATCACAACCTGGCTCTGATACCAATTGTAGGGTGAAGAAGCTCTCTAAAGTAAAAACTCACACATAAAATTTGCTACAGCAAATGAAGTGGAAGAAACACTTTTTTTCTTTTGTTGTGTCAAACAAGCTTACAATCAAAGGATTTAAATAGAAGAAGAAAACTTAAAGCTTAAGAAAACCTAACTCAACACATGTTCTCCACTACACCCACTACACATGTGCTCCTAAAAACTAGTTAGCATGAACTCCACTACATAGCCCACTACTTACACAAATTAAGCCATCACTCCATGACTTAATCAACTTCTAACTAAATTGGTCCACTACTAGCACTACATTCATCCACTACATGCATAATAATAGGACCACTAACATCATAAAGTATTTGCATCATTTTTCAACACCCTCGTGTTGCCCTCCAAAAAGACCAAGGGTCACTTGCATTGAATGTAATATTCCTTTACAAAATAACCCAAACCCGGTTCAAACCTAAACCTCATCCTCTGGGTTCTTCACAGCAGATGCAAAATGCACCCAAGTCCCTCACATTTAAGCCCCTAAGTGTTTGGTACACAAAAGACATAAGTTTAATAGAAAAATACTGATTTTTTGGCGCTTTTCACGCATTTCGAGACAAACCGTTCGTCAATTCGCGAAACGGACTTCGCCACGACGTCCGGCTCGTCGAGACCTGTCAAGTAGCGTATTTGTTTGATTTGTTTGACGCTTAGATAAAAAGTTGTTCCATAATGTTCGACAAAATACAGTGCGTTGCACGCACTTCGATGCACCCGGGTCGCCAAATGCGAAATCCGTCAGTGCCATTGTGTCCGGAACGTCGAAATTAGCTAGGGTTCATTACTCATACCCCTATATTAAATCTCTAGACCGTGATTTGGCTATTAGTGATCGCAAGGGAATTAAAATAGGGGTTACTATTCACAACTTAAGTTGTGGGGCCCACTATTTCATCGCTGATTTCTGGAAGATCCGACCGTCAGATCGTCGACAAGTGAATATGAAATTTTCATGTTTCGACGAGACGATCGCAATGGTGATCTCGGATGCCCCGATCAAAAGTCGGTATTTTTGGGCCACTATTGCCTATTTTGCCATTTAAATAATCCAGAAAATTATTTAAACTTATATTTTGGATTTTTAAAAGTCACGGTTACTACAAACAATAGCCGCTCAAAAGAGTTTGCGAAAACGTTTTGGAAAACTGAGTGTCGAGTGGGCACCGATTTTAAAACCTCTGGGTTTATGCTATAGCCTGTATGTGATAACAGTGAATGTATGTTTACCTGTTTTCTCTCCTCGTTGTTTGTCATGGTTGGAATGGTTAAAGTATTTGTCGTGTTGGGAACGCCGTGCATATACAAAGGAGACTCCGCCCGTTTGGGGAGTGAATTTGTATATGCGGCGGGTCTGGTACGCACCGGAGGCGAGATTCATTTAAATGTATTAAAGAAAAAAAAAAAAAAAAAACACATTTTTTCGCTCTTTTAGAACCTCCAGGGCGTGACAGGGGAAGTTTATACTTTTACAACAATCCGTTGTTTCACGAGTTACGAGTCTTATTAGGCTTGTAATCTTAATTCCCGTTTGATTCCATCCTTTCTTTGGGCCTAAAATATGCCGAGCCTTCTCAATTTATAAAACATCAGAATCTTCTAAATCCGTGATCGAACCTTCTAAGCATTAACAAGATTACGAATCATCATTCTAAGGAGTGAGCATTGGTTGGTTTGACTTTTACAATTTTTTAAAAACTTCTCGAACCGAATTCCGAGTATGAACCGAATCGACCCAGCTGAAATAGAATGGTGAGCATCGATTGGTTTGATTTTTATAATTTTTTAAAAATGAATTTGATCAAACCGAAATAGTTCGGCCGATTTGGTTCGGTTTATTTGGTTTCGATAAAATACTTTTGTTCGGTTTAAATCATTTTAAACTATTAAAAGTAAGATATAATTATAATTTATTTTATGTTAAAACACAATAATCTAATAATAATAATAATAATTAACATATCTAATTATTTAATTATTACATAAAATTGATGCATATTTTTTTACTTTAATACATATTAAATTACACTTCAAATTACACGCAAAATCAAAGTGAGCCATTTTCAATCAGTCGGTTCGGTTCGGTAATTCGATTTGAACAGACGAATCCTACCGTCCAAAGTTAAATAGACCGTTGTGTTATAGCTAGAGTTAGTCAGATGATAACAAAAGTTTTGAATGCTAGACATAAATTCGAGTTAACTAATAAATTTACTATTTTTAATTTTTTTTTATTAACTAATAAATTTACTATTTTTAATTTCTTTTATATAATTTCAGCTAAAGATTCTATATTAAGACTAACCGTTTTTTTTATGTTAAGACTAAGAATTTATGGCCCCATCTATTGTTTTTTTGTTTTAAGAGAAAGATAGTATGATGTTTCTTTTATTTATTTATTTAATGATAAATTTAGCTAGAAATATAAAATAATTAGGCTTCGAACTCGAAATTTCGAATATCAACCATCAAATTTTTTGCTACAAAGCTCTTTGTCACTTGTACTAGAGAAAGTTAATGTCCCATTTATTGTTATCACGATATTTGTACTAGTTCATATAGTTTAAAATTATGGACCATGTTTTATTGGAACAAAATTAATATTTATTTATATAATAAGTTTTTAATTTTAAAAGTTTTCGTAATTTACAATCACCTTTAAAGTTTAAAAAACCTCAAGCAAAAGAGGACAAAGAAACACTATCCTTTCTGAAAATGCCCCTTAATTTTATTCCCACGTGGGTCCTATATATGAATAACCCTTTCATGTGATACACGCGGCGAACAATATATCAGAATTAAATAGGCGGTTTTATTTTTTATTCTCTTAAAAAATTAAATTTAATTTATTATATTTTAGTGTAAATTATATTATTGCTTATTAAAATTTTAAATAAAATTTCATTTAGATCACCAATTTTTCATGTCTTTCATTCAAGTTATAGAACTTGAGTTTATGATTCAATTAGGCCACTGAATTTTAATTTTAATAATTTTTTTTTTTTTTTGGGTGAAGTAATGATAAAATAACTAATTTAAATAATACTCAACTTAAATATTATATTATTTCAAAATTATTATTATTCAACTATATATTAAATCATCTAAAAAAGGTGATGGATTTGATAATTGAATTGGCACTTAAATCAATAGTCGATCATATCCTTGTTAATTAGAATATGATTTAGTACCTAAATTGTTTATTACACTACCATTTTATTTAAAAATTATAAAAAAAAATTAACAACAAAGTAGCCTGAACGAGATAAAAAGTAAAGTTAATTAGCGACCTAATTAAAACAAATTAAAGTTCACTGATAAAAGTTTAGTCACCGATGATGTAATTTATTTTAAAAAATTGCCCCTTAATTTTTATTATATTTTCTCGGTTGGTAATGGGGGCGGTTGGAGACTTCTCAATCCGACCCAACGGTGACGGTTGAACCGGTCACCATTTTTACATCAAGCGGTTGAGATATCAAAACCATATCATACTTATAAATGCAAATGCTGAGTTTTGTTGTTTAATTTCCTTATTAAAGTTTTGTGCCATACTTAATTTGGATGTAGGTGAGAGATTATAATTAGCATATTAATTAGAGAGAGATAAATTGTTTGATTGGCGCATTAGAAAAATCCATAAAAGGCGACGGGTTGGCGGAGGGATACGCACAAACTAATTAACTGGGTATATATGTTTTTATATATAAGGGGAGATTCTAGTTTAATTAAATTGTTATTATCATTATCATTGTACGTACGTCGCGATTAATTGTTTGGGAATTAATGGTAAAAGTTTCTAGAATAACGCATCGGGGGTTGGTCAAAGGAATATTCCCTGGCATATGAAGTGAGATTCGTATTCAAAAATTCCAAATTTTTTTTTTTTGATACAAATTAACAAACTATTTTAACCAATGATATTGCAGATATATATATATATATATATATATAGACTTAACTAGCTAGGCTTTAGGGATAAGGGAAAATAATTATGTTACTTCTACATCCAACTAAAATTTATGTCCTCTCATTCAAGGATTTAGATTTATTTATTTATTTATTATTATTATATTTTTTAATATTGAAAAAATAGAGATAGCAGTTCAACTGTTGCAAATTGAGAACTAAAAGAGTAAAAAGAAAAATGTGCTCACCAAATATCTAATGATAGTCATTCGATGATGATGAAACTGATAAACACCAATATATATGTTAGCTCATAGACTTATAAATTCACCCTCTATATATTCTACAGTAAAAAAAAAAAAAAAAAAAAGGAAAAATAAATATCAGCAAATAAATTTAGTCATGCTAGCTTCTGTTAATTGCCCAACCATTAGGCCAGCTAAATTTTCTAAGCAAACCCAAACAAACCGATCGAGCTGAAAACTAATTATTTCGGTGCAGTTTGGATCTTTCGTATACAGTGGCGGATTCAAAAATTTTTACGAGTAGAGTCAAATGTATAATAAAAGAAAGGCTAAATTATAGAAAACTTTTCTGTCATATCCCGCTTTTCCACTTTACCCCCTGTCATTAAAAAGTCGACAATCTGCCCCCTCGTAATTACCGAATTGTGCAATAACCCTCCGCCGTAAGTTGACCGTCAGTTTTTTTGAAAATATAATTTTATATACCCAAAGTACCCTTAGAAAATATTCTTAAAAAAAAAAAAAAACTTCGGAATAAAAAAAAAGGAGGGCATTTTCGTCATTTTACCATTCCCGTTAACGTCGTTGCCCCCTAAATACAATTCGGTAATTACGAGGGGGTTAGATTGTCGACTTTTTAATGACAGGAGGGTAAAGTGGAAAAAGCGGGATATGACGGAGGGGTTTTCTGTAATTTAGCCTAAAAGAAATATAAAAAGGTAAATTAGTCATAAATAATATATAAACAAAAAATTTATTATTTCTATTTATAATTATTCCAAGGCGTATTTTTATATTTTGAAAATAATTTATAATAGCTAGCCTTATTAGTAATACCGTGAAATAAATAAATATATATTTTTATATATATTTGCTAGTCAAAATTAATTTATGATAAATAAATTACTCTTTTAATTACAAACCACCTAAAATTATCCATACGACAATAGCAAACAAAAATAAAAAAATAAATCAATAATTATTTTTCACAAGCAACAATTAATTTAAAATAATTAATATATTAATTATACTTTTATATATATATATTAAAACAACTCAAAACAACTACTATTCATAAAAATAATAATAATAATAATAATAATAATAATAATAATAAGTAAAACTATTCTACTTGATCCCACTTTAGGATCAAAATTGATCCCAAAATGGCACCAATTAACATAACAAAAAGAAAATTAAAGACCATATATAGGCGTCTGTAGAGCAAGGTATTAAGTGCCGTTTTGTGTCGCTCGGCACGGGGTACCGTGCCCCTACAATAGGGGCACGGTACGGGCGGTATCTACTCCCGTCTCGGCGATACCCATTAGATATCGCTCGAGACAGAGCGATACCCAATGGGTATCGCCCGTACCGTGCCGACCTTGTCTAGCATTTTTTTTTTTTTTTTAAATACATGATTTTACAATAAACACATGATTAAATACTTATTATACTTATGAATTTTATTATTATATTATTATTTCTATTTTTATAAGATATAATTATACTTTATATATATAAAAAAAATTATTATTATATTAATTGATGACTATGATAAACTATATATAGTCAAGATTCATAATTTTTTAACTAGACATTTTAAAATAATATTATAAGAGTTTATTGAGAACAAAAAGAAAAAAAAAATCGTATCAGAACATGCCACTGAAAGGTCATGCGTATTCATCGGCACGAAAATGTGTCATGTGTCGATATGAAAGCGCGTCCATAATGTATCATTCCAGATGGAGAGCAGCGTGCTCTCATGCCACTTCTTGGTGTAGAGGCCTTTTCTTTTTTTGGCTACATCAGTGAGGTAGCTCGGTATCCTCCGATTAATGTTCATGTATTATTCACATTGATTGCGAAATATTTAAAATCGAGCTAAATCAAGCCGACACACACATAATTAACCTTACTTAAACTAATTTTGATGAGATTAGGTGCCGGCGCATGTTTTCTTTTTTCCCTGAAAGTTTAAGAAACCGACAAAATTGTTGACTTCATGAGAACTCTCAACCGGGTATCTTGTTTTATCTGCATGTTGGTAGTGTATGTTGTGAATATAATACGTTACATATGCATCACGTGTTAGGTACGTAGAACATTCAAAATTACTTCTCCCATACCTAGGGAAAATAATTTATATACCCTTTTATATGCATCACGTATTGTATTTTATTTTATTTTATTTTATTTTATTTTATTTTAATTTTTTTTTTTTTTTTTTTTTCCCCCTAGACATAAGATTCTATTGTTTGAAAAAAAACATCACAGTGGACAGCACAAAAAGAAAGATCTTGAATGCTTTTTCGTAGCAGATCAAAATTGGTGATCTTGAATGTTAATTTTATTCTCCGTCTGGTGCCAAATCAAAATCTAACTGGTTCCATTTCCAACTCATTGAATTTAAAGGAGTTAGATTTAAAGTTGAACTCTTTTACTCCAATGAACATAATTGACTAGAGAATTCGACTCATCACAAATCCGACCTCAAATCATTGAATTTGCTTATACTCTTAGAATTCATTTTAAATCAGTAGAAATCAATTGAAGTCACAACCACTAATAATTTCAAACGAGAGATTTAACAAATTACGATTTTATAATTCCATCCTAATCAGCAATTTTAAGGATGCTAAATAATGTTATATATGGAAAATAATATATGCAACTTAGGTTTATTAACTTGAAACGTTCATAAAAATTTTAATTTTTCAATAAAATGAATTAGAGTTTAGAGGGCCAAAAAGCAGTAACCCTCATTATATAGCAACCACCACTGCATTTTTTTTTTTCTAAATCAATTTGTATACTACATCACCTTGATGGATCTAGGGTATATGCCCACAAGATGAAAAATGCTTGTCACCTATTTGTTTTTATTTACAATGATAGGGGCATTTAGTCTTCATTGGAGGAAATTAACTTGTCCTGTGAAGTTAAAAATTTAGGCAGTGTTTGATAAAAAATAATATGCAGAACTTGGTTATGTTTTCGCACACCATTTTGCCATGCATGTTTTTTTAAATGCTATATATTGAGCTGAAAGAAAGAGGCATTTAAATAATTCCTTTTCGTTATTAAGATGAAAAAATAGAAACTATGTTTTAATCAAATTGGTACAATTTGAACAATATGGTATCATAAATAAAATATTTTCTATTATATGTTTTTACAGCACACAATACATTTTATCTACAATTGCAAAAGGAGCATAATATTTTTCATCTATTATTGGATAGTATCCCATCAAACTATCTTATTTGTGAGAAAATAAATCCAATCCAAATAATCATGGCCATCCTGACCAAACATAGTGCCAGGGTAACTTTTTTAATATTTTTTGAGGAATATTGAGAAGTACTATCACAAAATAAAATAAAAAAAAAAAAATTATTTATACATTTTAAATGGGATGTATATTTTACATCCCATTTATTCTAGAGTGGGATTGTTGAGGCCGAAAATGCCGCGCTGACTGTTGACCGGGCTCGATTGTCGATCGGCCCCGGGTTGGTTGACCCTCTGGATGTGATGCGCCACGTGCCAATGGATCAAGCGATCGGACCGAGGAAGAATCCGCTCGGCTGGATTCTTCTCAATCAAGCTCTCGCGACCGTCTGGATTAAATTAGCCAAATCGGGATGTGGAGGTAAGGAGAGAGAGAAGTTCGGCCTAGAGTAGCTGAACCGAGATATAGAGACAGAGATTTGAAAAAGTAGGGGTGGTCACTGTCTTATGAGGTTGCAGAACCCTTTTTCTCCCGAATCATGCATATAATCGCCGATTTGGATAATCAGCATGATTTGGGAAAAGTTATCGAAAAATCCTTAACTATTTTCTTTTGAGTCAAACTGCCTCACATAGGATGGTAGCCTTTTTTTGTCCAAATTCATCCCCTTATCGACGCGCCGAAGCGTGATCTTCGGCACTTTCTAATGCCGGGCGTCGCTTGCTGTTTCCGGATTCAGTTACGAGATTCGCGCTCGAATCTCGCGTTCTTTCCTTTCAAACTCTTTTCTTTCTCAGCTTGAGTAGCCGAGAATTGACTCTAATTTTGCCTTCCTCGTTGCTCGACTTGGCAGTCTGGCTGTAGTCTTCAGTTGAAGTCGATTTTGGATGAGGCAAGGATCTCTTTGTTTCGGCTGCTTTTCCTATCGGCTGATTTCTTTCGCCGATGGTAGACGCCACATGTCACTCCCTCAAGTGGCAAAAATTCTGGTCTCAATAATGCCCCCTCGGTAATCGTCTGATTTGCCGTTTCGGGTGATTGTCGAAGTTGAACCAAAACCCTAGTGTGCGCACCAATGTCCACGATCATCCTGGTATAAATCGGTTTATTGAATGCGAAGCTTTTTGCTTTTCACTCCACATCCTCCCAAACCGAGGTATGATATTGTTTTAAATATTTTCCGTTGATCGGCTGGTTGCCTTCCAATTCTTCCAAAGTTTCCAAGTTGTATAAATTTCCTTTCGCTACTTGGCGGATTCGGAATGGTTCCTCCCACTTAGGAGACCATTTTTCGTATAATTGGCTCTTTTTGCCGATGGGTAGCATCAATTGCGATACCAGATCCCCGACACTGAAGGATTTCTCTTTTACTCTTTTGTTGTAAGCGTTCTGAACTCGGCTTTGATAGGCTCGCAAGTGGTCGAGCGCTTTTAGCTGAACCTCGCATGCCTCACTCGACTCTTCGTCCATTAAGAGCTTATACTCTTGGTTGCTCAAATCGCCCTGTCTTCTGACCTTTAACATCGGAATCATGATTTCGGCCGGCAATACGGCCTCATGTCCGTAAATCAAATGAAAAGGGGTGAACCCTGTGGCGGTCTTGATGGCCATTCGGCAAACCCTAAGGACTTCAGACAATTTCTCGTGCCATTTCCTCGGGTATTTGCCGACGTGCCGCTTCATCAGGTTTATGATTACCTTATTCATCGCCTCTGCTTGCCCGTTAGCCTGGGAGTAGTAAGGGGACGAGTTCAGCAATTTGATTTGCCTTGCCTCCAAAATTGGACAAGGTATCATCGGTAAACATCGTTCCTTGATCGGTCGTGATGGTCTCTGGCACACCAAAATGATGCAGGATTGCCTCCTAGACGAATCGAATGATATCTCTCTGAGTGGCCTATCTCGTCGGTCTCACTTCCACCCATTTGGTGAAGTAATCCACGACCATTATTAGGAACTTACGCCCTGCCGAAGAATTCGGCTGGATCTCGCCTATCAAGTCCATGGCTCAACCCCTAAATGGCTATGGCTTTATGATGGCGTGCATCTCTGAAGTCGAAAATCATTGGACCGGCCCATGGAGCTGACATTCTTGACACCCCTTGGCATAGTTAATGCAATCCTCGTGCATCATCGGCTAGTAATAACCCAGTTGCCGAATGGCCTATCTAAGTCTTCTTCCGGCTAGATGTGAGCCGCATAGCCCCTCGTGGGTTTCAGCCATCATGAACAGTGCTTCCTCGGTTCTGAGACATCTTAGAAGCACTTCATCGGGCGACTTTTTATACAACTGTCCATCCAAAAGGCAGTATTCGAGGGCTCTCTGTCGTGTTTTGAAGTCCGCTCGGCTGTTGGGGTCACTTAAGTAATCCACTAGCGGTTGCCTCCAATCCTCTACAGCTTCCACCAGGGCGACCATTGGTTCTCTGACGTAAACTGAAGGTAACAACCTGGTATAGATGGTAGTGTGGTCGGCCGTCACCGGCTCTGTCACGCCCCGGGGTCGAAACTGCGACCCTGGCTCGCCAACAGATCCGCCGGCTATACAAAACCCCGCATAGGCGAAGCGTCCAACCTGCAAGAAAAGGTGCTACAGCTAACAGATATTAGAGCTATAAATAAAAATCTGCTCTAAAACTAAAACCAACCACTGTACAACCGGAAATAATAGTACAATATCCATCTCCTATAAGTGATAATCATACAATGTCCTCAGATACAATAATCCAAAACTCAACAGGGAGGTAAACCGAAATAAATCATCAGTGTACAGGCTCTCAATACATATCATATCCTCACAATACATCAGTCTCTCAAAAGACGAAAATAAAATATACTAAACCACTGCTGTACTAAAGATCTCCACTGAAGGGGTACCGCTACTCTCCAACGACGGGTAGGGATCTAGCTCGTGACTCCCTCGCCTCGATCAACAACCGCAAAATCAGCAACACCCGCAAGACTCTGCAAAACAAAGGAGAGAAAAGAGGGAGGGGGAAAACCCCCAACGGGTGTGAGAACTACACCAAAAAGGGAGTTCTTAGTGGGTACCGCCACCAGGCCCGACGATCTGCCCACTAAGTCCACTAGAGGCAGAAGATAACCAATACAGTAAAAACTGAATAAGAAAGCTGGAGGTACTCTACAGCTACCATGCCTCTATCTAAATGCTCAAAAGGGGAAGGACGATAAAAGATATGCAACCACTCGCACGCAAGGTGCGCAATCGACCCAATCGAGCTGACTGCCACCTCGGGTCCAGTCAAGCCTGCTCCTCCCTAGTGTATCAACATAGGGTGTCCAATCGGACTAACTCGCTATCGAGTAGTGGCACATGCATGCTATAGTCGAAATCCACGCTCTCTCTCAGAACGGATAGACTCAAAATCCCCAAACCTCTCGCATAATGGTCGAAAAACATATAACGACCCCGAGCCTACCGTCAACCCCAAACGGTTCCCAACAACACTAGCACTGGTCTCGACACAGCTACTAGACTCCACTCAGCCGCCAGGTACGAGTGTAATAATAAAAGTACCTGCCTGAAATAAACCCAATCAAACCACCAGTAACCACTGGTACTGCCTGCTCTGCCGGCCGCACCGGGTATGCCAGACGACGCATAACACCGGTCGGAAAAGGAGTCTCAAGGACTCAAAGCCTGCCTGTCGCACACTCCGGAGTGGCACTTGAGGGGAGCGACCCACACGAGTAAAGTATCTCAGTAACAAGTATCATAGGTATCATAAAATAGCAGGACTGGATCACGACTCTGATCAAAGTGGGAAAACCCATCCACTAAAGAAGACCCTGGTCCTCAAACAGATGCAAAAGTACTAAATAAGTGGGAAACTCCGTCCACTAAAGAAATCTGATACCCAATCTGATGCATAAATAAATATTCGGTCAACCGCCCAATATCCGCGGTTGCCGCAATACCATGTCGTCTATAATCAAGTCCTATAACCGACCTCCGGTCAACCGCCCAAAGTCCGCGGTCACTGCAAAACACTGCCAACCACAATTCAGCACAACCCGTCCCAGACACCAAGGTCCCGGCTACACTACCCCAAACCCCTGCTCGCACCCGAGCAACACAGACCGCCTGACTAACAAAGAAGGAGAAAGGAATAACATGATTTCTCCTAAGTCAAGTTCCAATAAGTAGTGTAGCAGTAAAAGATGGCCTAACTAGATGTCCATACAAGCATGCATTTATCCTCAAGAAAGATAGAAGAAAGTAAACCACATGCCAAAATCACCAATGACTACACCTGTCCATAATCCTCGATCCATAATAACTCCGAAGAGTAAAACCCGCACATAGCTACATAATCCTGTCCCATCGCATAAATCAGCCTCATAAAAGGCTATGTGCTAACATGGCATGCTACATAATCATATAGGGTAACATTATCCTAGGTAAGCTTTCACTAATCACCAACATAGATATCCGAATCATGCAAGTCCTCAGTATACATCATAAATACTATTCTTGCAATTATTTATACAATTATCATTACCAAGCTTACCTACCTCTCAATCACATACAATGTACCCTAGACATGCATGCATCCTAACATAAAGAATTAGAGAACCGTCCACCGGTTCTGGGGACAAAGCAACCCACCTGAAACGCTTTCCGTAGGCAAAGCTGAAGTCAGTGAAGAGCGTGGTCACTTGCTAACAAAATCCGCTGAACTCGCATCCTCGGTACATGTCGCGCAAGCCTCGGCTCCAAACAACATCACCCCAACAACGCAACACCACAACAATCAACATCACACACAATCAATACCCCAAACACACACCAAACAGCATTGTTGTTTTTCCAAAACAGCACAAAGAAGGGCATTTCTCACCTGCATTCAGTCCTCCAAAAATCCCAGAAAAATCACGATTGCGATCCTTGCGACGAGTAGCCCCAAAATGAGTATTTATACGCCCCGTTCCGACACCTGTAGGCCAAGATACAAATTAAACAATACGGTGCGCCGGCAATCCACAACACTGAGAAAACTGCGGGATACAACCCCAAAGAAGCTTAAATCTCACCTTCGAAGAGTCCTCAGAAAAATCCAATAAAAATACGGGTGCGTTCCTCTCGAAGCGTAGATATCAATCGAGTCCTTAAACGCCTCATTCCGATGCCCGTAGGATGAGAAAACCCAACATTACTCCGCCACTGTCATAAGCCTCGCAGCAGTACAAAGGGGTCAGAAAACACCTCGGGAACTGTGCCAAAAACTCGAAATGAGGAGAAGTGATCAACACGGAAATCGAAGCCTTACCTCTCGTGAACGCGTTGCCATAAAAATCGGCTCCAAACTCCATTGGGGTGATCCGGTGTGTCTCGCGGACTGAAGAACAACGGTAAAAGCCAAAAATCTAAGGTGCGTCTATGTGCGCCGCGTCGCAGAAAACGTCGATGCTACGGCCTCCAAAAATCCTGAAAATCCGTCAAGATGTGGGGAAGAGGGAGGGGAGGAATTTTCTGTAGAGGTCCCATAGAGAACAGGCCCGAAAAATCCAGAAAATGGAGGAACGGAGAGGGAGGGGAGCTATTGTGAGGTCCCGGAATCCCCTGCGTAGGAGTTGCTGGTCGTTGGGCAGCTTTTAGTGGCCGTGGGAGTGTTTGTGCGCGTGTCGGACCCAAGAATGGATTGTGATGCAATTTGGGATTTAGTTGCATCACTGGAGGCCTGCGTGTTGTGTCGCTGGTGGTTGCGCGCAATTTGGACACAAGTGTTGGACTTCGTGCTTAAAATGTGACCCCGTGGGAAATTGGAAGCCCGTCGGGTGTTTAGAGGTGATTTC